>KZ451905.1:3001440-3067907 GCA_002786265.1 Apostasia shenzhenica
TTTTTGATTCTTAAAAAATATTATAAAATAATTAATGAATTAAATTTAATGAATTAAATTTAATGAATTAAATTTAATGAATAAGAATAATATAACTATCAAATTAAATAAAAAATTTAAATTAAAGAGAAGGGGGAGGGAGATGGGGGCAAAAAAGTAATTTAAGAGGGGAGGAGGGTGGGCCCGGGGGGTTCTGTCAAGAGGGGGGAATAGCAGCTCCCATAAGAGAACTAGAGAAGTGATATAAATTATTTAAATTAATTTTTATTTTAAATTATATATAATATAAATAAAATTAATTTTTAATATTAAAATTTACCAACACAATTTGTGCTACTTTTTAAATAAACTAAATTAAACAAATTAACAGTAATCTCTACTGGTCACACGTGAAAACCCTCTTCAAGTCCGCCCTTCCGCCTCATCGTTCGAGCAGCAAAGCTGATCGACGGCGAGGACCGTGGAAGGAAGCCGATTACCAACTGCTCGCTGAAGAGAGAAGAAACGGCCGGCGGCGGCGACGGTGGTATTGTGCGCCGGCTGGACAAGGAAGCGAGATGGGCTCTAAGGAGAGTTACCGGACCGAGCTCCGTTCTGCCGCCCGCCAGCTCGGCGACCGCTGCCTTTTTTCTGCGGCCAAATGGTGCGCTTCACTTATACATGACCTTCTGCCTCCCCTTCCTCTAAATTTTGATCTCCTACCTTCACAGGGCTGCGGAGCTATTGGTCAGCTTGGAGCCGGAATCTTCCTTCGGCACCACATCCTCTCCCTCTCTCTCGTCTCTTTCGTCTCGCGCCTCTCTTTCCGCCCCCAGCACCCCGCGCACTCTCTCCGGTCAATACCGTCGCCAGACGGATGGCTCCGCGCTCCGCCGCCGCCTTCGTTCTGGCGGCGTAGACTTTGCCACCACTCCACTCGGGGGCTTCTCCTACGTCACCACGCCGATCCCCCTAGAAGATTGTTCGGAAGTTAACAGCGATGCTTACCTGCTCGCCAAGACCTATTTTGATTGCCGGGAATATCGGAGGGCCGCCAACGTGCTAACTAAGCAGACAGGGAGGAAAGCCGCCTTCCTCAGATGCTATGCCCTGTATCTGGTGCGCCTTCTTATTGAATCGTTAGTATGAAATGCTTGCTTCTTGGGATTATGCTGGGTGGTTTGGGTTTGGGTTGGATTCCAAAGCATTAGGTTTTTACCTTGGGATGGTTTAAAGTTGCCATCTTGTCGATAATCCTGGAACCGTATTGAACTTCTCTGCTATGATCCCTATGCATTCTAGGATATGGAACACTTTTGAAAGAACATATATTTTGCTTTAGTTAAATGATTAGATCCTTTTAAGGATGCTTACGTTTCTTTTAGATGTGGGAAGTTTGTAGGATTTAGAAAGATAGTTAAAGGATGTAGAGCGGGGTTGAATATAGGAGATGGGGGATTTCATGGGAAAGCATCATCTGAATAGAAATTTGCCAGAAGAACTCAACAAACTGCCATTTGGCTACATGGGCTATTCTCTTCCTCACTTTATTGAATTAGAGCTAAATCAGATAAGTATGATCAACAACATTAAGGGGGATGGTCAAAAAGAACTTTGGAGTGGTATAAGGTGGATATTGGTAACTATACATCGTAAGGTCAATCTTCAAGATATCTGAGTTACTTGTTAATTTAAGTTTGTAGAAAAAAAAGGGAATTAGAGTGGTTTTTTTTTTTTGATGGAACTAGAGTGGTATTTCGACTGCTCCTTACCTGTCTGCCTTACTATATGTAAAGATTCTTGCAAATGTTGTATCAATTATTTCGATTGTGTGTGGTTGTAGTGTTCTAGTCGTTCTAGTCCTTTAAGATCATGTGCTTTCCTTTTTTCGAGGTTTGTGAGCTTGTAATCAATTTTTTCTCTTTATTATTTTTGGACTTTTAGTTGTTGTAGTGAAATGCCTCATATTGTATCTTGCACTTGTTTATGCATTTTTTTAATATTGTCTTTTGTAGAATAATATGGTTGAGTAAGACATCATTATAAAAGAACAATAGTTGAAGTTCATGCTCCTTATCAGTGTAGATCATTTTGTTTTTTTGGTGTGCTAAGTTGACTAACTTGAATTCTTCAATGATTGCCTTTGAATTCGAAGAACAATCTTTTCAACTTCTGGTCCTTAAGATGTGATCATAACAAAAAAAATAAATTCTTCTCAGAGTTTTAAGAGATGGATCTATGGATCTACACATTCAGAAACAAAGACAATGCAAAAGCATGGTATTTTGATGGAAAACTCAGGGATGGAGAAACCTAGAAGATGGCTTTGTCGAAGATCACACTTAGAACCACGTAGATTTTTGACAATAAATTTTCTATTGCATCAAACTTGGGAAAACCCCTTCGATTAAGATTTTTGTACAATCAGAAGAGGAATTAAAATGAACAACTTATAAAACTTTAACATGAGAACACCTTTTATTGTTGCCACAAGTCAGACAAATACTTGAGTATTAAAACTGGTTTAGTTTTGTCACCTAGAACCCGTAGATCTCAACGTGGCTAGCAAAAAGCTATCTTCTCTATTATTCTTCTTTATCTACGCAATAACAATGAACTCATTCTAAATGCTCGACTATTTGCACTATCAAATTTCTTGCTAGCTTTCACCACTAGAACTCTTCGACGATGGATCACTTAGAGTGCTCTCCCTGTAAACTCTTTATGGTAGCCTCACTCCATACAACAAAAGATCTCTCTCAATCCCAACAAAATAACAGCTACAGAAATGGCAATAGCAAGCGTGGTCCTCTCTCTATGGCCTCTTTTAGTTTGAGCTTTTTTTTTGACAAGAGAAAAAAAATATTTTATTTTTTAAGTTTAATGGGAGAATATTATTTTAATATTAGAAAGTGTGTAAAATGCGAAATACTTTCAATTCTAATATTCGTATTTGTGTTGGATATAAAATAAAGTTAATTTTTATAGTTGAAATTTGTGTTGGGCAAAACAATTGCCTCGAACCAAATGAGGTCTAAGTGTCCCTTTTATAGAAATAGAATGCTTAGCTGTCTTTTGTCGAAATTCTAAAAGTGTCATTTACGTCGCTTTCCTACTTAGTCGCTTCCACAACAGCTTTGCTAGAGTGGTTGACGTGGTTACTCCCATACAACCGTTTGCTTTCTGGAGCCTAGATTACTTCTTGAGAATAAACTGAGTTGAAGAGTACCAAACCGCGTTTTGACTATCAAAGTTTTTCTTTGTCGGGGTGTCCTCACGCAAAGATCCAAACATCAGATATTCTTTGAGGTGTCAAACCCCGGTTCTTTCTACCTTATCGAAAACTTTGTTTTTTGACAAGTTTCTTTGACAACTTATTTCTTTGACTTTTTATCGAACTTCCTCCATTTTTCTCTTTCATAGAGAGGGATTTCACAACATATTTTACATAGGAAACCACTTTGGGAGAAAAACCCACGATTGCCAATATTATCGACAACCTTCACTAAAGATAGTGGTTACAAGTCTTGATTCTTTCCTAGAGCACTTTGTGGAGTGTTACAAAAATTTCACCTAGATCAAGACCTAGACCTACATGGATCATAGAAAGACAAAGACTTCTTTCATGACTTATCTTCTTCATTTCCTTCCAGTTCTTTCTCTTTCAAAAAGAGGATCAACTGTTGTCTCTCCATTGCATGCATGCACATACTTGGACTAGATATGCCTAAAAATGCTATATATAATATCTATATTATATATATATATATATATATATATATATATATCATATCCATATAATATATAATATGGTTTTATATTTATACATATATTTGTACGTCTATATTTTTATATTAGTTTTGTCAGTATACCAAGCTATTAAGGAACGCGTTTGTTTGGGGGTATTCAGTTCTGGAACACACTTTCTATTTTTTTATTATTTTTGGCAATTTTCCTAGATGCCATGGAATTAGTTTCATTCCTAATAAATACGGAAGCTGTCATTGAATTGGTTTCTGTTCTTCCAAACTTTTACCATGTAATAAAGTATTCTCTTGTTTTGCTTTTTCTTTGATTTCATTACATCCTATCTCTGTTTCCTTCTTTCAGTTCTGTGAAACTGGCGTCATTCGCAAGTCTAATTATCAATCAAGTAGCTTTTTGTTTTATAAATTTTCTGATTCTCTGTGATCTATGATTTGAAAAATCTGAATTTTCTTGTAGGCAGGAGAAAAGCGGAAAGAGGAAGAGAGGATAGAAATTGAGGGTTCATTTGGGAAGAGTGAAGCTGTTAACAGTGAATTGGTTTATCTGGAAAGAGAGCTGTCTTCCCTTCGGAAATCTGGTACTATTGATTCGTTTGGGCTATACCTTTATGGCATGATACTCAAAGATAGAGGATGTCAAAACCTTTCTATTTCAATTCTTGTTGAATCTGTCAATAGTTTCCCTTGGAACTGGAGTGCCTGGTTGGAGCTGCAATCCCTATGCAGTACCAGTGAAACTTTAAACAAATTAAATTTGAAAAACCACTGGATGAAAGATTTCTTCCTTGCCAGCGCATATCAAGAACTTAAGATGCATGAGGAAGCTCTTAAACGATACGAGTGCTTGCAGGCAGTTTTTCGACGCAGTGATTACATACAAGCTCAAATTGCCACAGCTTTATATGGCTTGAGAGAACTTGATGAAGCAGAAGTAGTTTTCGAAGAAATTCTTAGGAATGACCCATATCGTGTAGATACAATGGATATCTACTCAAATCTTCTTTACGCCAAGGAGAGCTTCTCTGCTTTAAGTTTCCTTGCTCACAAGGTTTTTTTGACTGATAAATATCAACCAGAATCATGCTGCATTATTGCAAATTATTACAGTTTGAAAGGACATCACGAAAAAGCAGTCTTGTACTTCAGGAGAGCATTAAAACTTAACACAAAATACCTATCAGCTTGGACTCTAATGGGTCATGAATATGTTGAAATGAAGAATACTCCTGCTGCAATCGATGCTTATCGGCGAGCCGTAGATATTAACCCTCGTGATTATCGTGCTTGGTATGGTTTGGGTCAAACATATGAAATGATGAGCATGCCATTCTATGCACTTTACTACTTCAAAAGCGCTTCATTCTTGCAGCCAAATGATGCCCGGCTTTGGGTTGCTATGGCTCAGTGTTATCAAAGTGCGCCACTTGAGATGCTGGAAGACGCAGTTAAATGTTACACAAAGGCTGTAAGTTGTAATGACAGAGAAGGGATTGCACTACATCAATTAGCAAAGTTGCATAGCATTCTTGGTCATTCTGAAAAAGCTGCATATTTTTACAAGAAAGACTTGGAGATGATGGATGCTGAAGATAGGCAGGGCCCAAACATGATTGAAGCATTGCTTTTTCTGACCAAGTATTTGAAAGCTGAGAAAAGATATGAAGAAGCTGAAATTTACTGTGCCAGGCTCTTGGATTACAGTGGACCAGTGAGTCATTTGCAATTTTAAAATAGTACAATTTAAAAAAATAATGACAATAAAGAAGCTGAATACCCTTATTCTTTGATTTTGGCATAATGAGGCATCCTCTTCCATTAATTAGTTTATTCTATTATCTAGGGAAATTTACATCATGTTTTATAAGCTTGCATTTTTGCATATTTACCGTTCTAATCATAGAATTTAATTGCACACATTGAAAGCATGTAAAATATTATGATTTCAATATGATTATTGAGCTCTGGTAGCGTTGTGTATTTGAAAACAGAAGTTTGATTCCTTTAGCCCCATTCAAATAGTTTGATGTATATAAACGTTTAGGTTTAATGTGTGGTATATTTAAATTATTGAGATCGATGGATGGTCAAATCCTCATCCTCCTAGCCTAGATTAGAAGTTGCTTCAATATGGTAATGCAACTTTCTCAATAGATAATATACAACAGCAACAACTAAGTCTTAATCTCATTAAGTGGGATCAGCTACATGAATTCTTTATTTTCATTGCATTCTATCAAATAAAGTCTTATTTAGCTTCAAGTATGCTAAGTCATTTTTTATAGTTTCTTGTCATGTTTTTTTTGTCATTGTCTTTCTCTTTTTTCATGTGCAAAATTTGATGGCTCAACTTTTTTTTACTGAAGGCTTACTATTTATTTATCCAAACCATATAAGACAACTTTTTTTGAGTTTATGCTCAATTAAAATTTTTTCAACCTTCCCACAGATATACTTATTTCTCATTTTGTCTTTTATAATATATGATATGGAGTGTGAAAATCTAAATTCATTGTTTTGTATGGTTAATAACTAAGTAGAAGAAATTACTATGGCATGTAAATCTCCCTTAGCTTTAGTGTGTATGTGTTTTGCTTTCTCTAATCTTCTTACATTATCACGGTATTCCAGGAAAAGGAGACAGCAATGAGTCTTTTGAAAGGACTAAGGATAGCTCCGTCTGGTCTTCCTTCCTCTTCTGGTGCCGATCATTTTCTCTGATGAAATGCATCTCTAAGGCTAATACAGAAGAGGGAAAAATCAACAGGTAAACCTAATATCAGATATTATGTGTGTTTATTTGTAAAGATTAATTTTAATAAGTTTAAAGTTAAATTTGGATGAAAATATTTTTTTATTAATTTTATGAATGATATAAAATAAAGTTAATTATCATATTGATGTGTGAGAGATATGATATAAGTTATTATTTTGGTATGCGTGTAAGATGCGAAATAAAATTAATTTTTTATTTTGAATTATATTTATGATGTAAAATATAGTTAATTTTTAATATTAAATTTTGTGTGGTTTGACATTCCTGGCTAATTTTAACTCGACTAAATAGAATAGTTGTCATAATTAACTATGAAGTAACTAGAGGTTGGATCCACCAACAATTAGGTTTGTAGTAGTTATTACTGTAATTTTGCCACACATCCCTCGTAAATGAACCCAAATATTGAAACTAATTAGAATTTCTTATGTAGCAATATTTCCTTGCCGGCAAAGTCAGTTGTTTTGCCTATGTGACAGCATTGTCATATAAGAATTATAATTAGATTCAAAATTTGGAATTATTTATGAGAGCCATAAAGCATTTCTCATTTTGCAATGAGTTATCATTACAATTCAAATAGTTCAAATCAAGTGGTTGAGCCTCACTTAGTTGACTCATTATTATCATTGTAAATAGGAGGTATCCAACCTATTCTGGTTGACTTGACAAATCATTTAGTGGAAATCATTCTTGTTAAATTATTAGAAGGTATTATACTTAGGGGGCGTTTGGTTCAGTGTTATCTCAATGTTATGTTATGTTATCTTTAGAAATTAATTGTTTGGTTTAATGACATCTTTAAATAACATTATAATTAATTACAAAAAATACCATTATATGATGACATCTAGATGTCACTCCAAATTGGGCGACATCTCAAGATAACACCATCAATTTGTCATTATAATGCCAATAACTTCCAACTAAACAAAAATAATTTAGATAGCATTGATATTTTCTAATATCATAACATTGAACCAAACAAATGTCTATTGATGAATAACAATGACATTTAGATAACATGACATCTAAATAACATTGATATTGAGATAACACTGAACCAAACGCCCCCTTAGTGTAATTGTGGTGTGCCATTTTCTTTCTATACGTTTCTTTACCAAAGGCTTATTTGTGAATATGAGCCAACTCCATATTTCAATAGATGCTACTCTATACTTTTGAAGATAATGGGTTTTCATGTTATATTTCCAATATTTGCAAACATCATAGCCTTGAATTTTTTTTTTCTTTTGATTGTTATCATAGCCTTGATTTGGCTTGGAATGCAGAGTGAACTTTGTCAGGGATTTGTGAAGCTGCTGAAACTTGCTCACTGGATGCTGTTCGATAAGAGGACGACAGTGAGAAAGATTGATCGATGAGAGGATGATGAAAGATTGATCAAAGTGCCTGTTTTGGTATCGGGTTGTGAATCTCTACTGCAAGTATGATTTTTTTTTTTTCTGGGTAGCTTGCTAGCTGTATGAAGCCTTGTTTGTTATTTTAATTAAGCATCATATGTGGCTTTCACTGCATCAATGTTGCAGTTATTAATAATTATGTACTGCTGGTTTTTAGTTTTCATCAAAAATCCAAAATGTGAATATCATCAGTAGCCGTAACACTTCTGGTTTGCAGTTGCCTTATCTTAATCCTTCTTGTTAAGAGAGGATGATTTGTTGACTTATAGTTCCAGTTGAGTGAATTTATTCCTTACATTTTGATCCCTCTATTTAGCAGTTGTTAAACATTTAGATCATTCTAATAGAAACTATTATAATTTTTGATCAACTGATCAGTAAGCTGTCTCATTTTTAACATTGTTTTGAACATTTACCCCTTTTGATTATTATTAGTGATTGTGAAACAAATGGAAGAAGTCAAATGTAATGATCAGTAAGAATAGAATAGATTAAAATGGGTAAATTACATTCAGGTTCCTGACTTTAGGACATTATATCACACATGTATATGATTTTGATTTGTCAACATAGGGTGGTTCCTAACATTTGAATAATTATCAAATGGCTTCTCTTGCAATTTTTTATTATTAAAAGTTTTTAAAATTACTAAATTACCTCATCTCTCTCTCTCTCTCTCTCACTCTCTCGCTCTCTCGCTCTTGCTTCCTTCGTCAGCGTATAGCCACTTTGCCATTAGGAGAGAGATCCCTAGGGGGGAGAGAGATAAGGGGGTGGACTAAAAAAACTGTACTTAGTTTTAGAAAAAAACTATATTTATAATGCTAGAATGACCTAATTACTTTTTAGTGGAGAGACCAAATAGGGGTTTATAAAAAAACCTATGGACCAAAATGCATGCTTTGTTCAAATCAGAAGGAACTCCATAAAATATAATGATGATAATAATAATAACAGTTACTTTCTCCCTTTTTCTTTTTATACATGAGCAAAATCTAATGGCTCAATTTTCCTAACTGAAGCTTCAGTCGGCCTATGATGTGCATGTCCAAATCATCCAAGTCGATTTTCTCTAAGTTTATCTTCAATTGATGCAGTTTCAACTTTCTTGCGGATATATTCATTTCTTATTATATTCTTTCGTGTATACCCGCACATCCACCTTACCATCCTCATTTCTGCAACACTTATTTTATTTGTATGTTTCCTCTTTATAAGCTAGCATTCAGTGTCATATATCATCGCTGGTCTTATTACAGTTTTATAAAATTTACTCTTAAGTCTGGATGAAATTTTTCTATCGCACAATACACCAAAAATATTTCTTCATTTTACTCATCCTGCTTAGATCCTATTAATAACGTCATTTATCATTATTTTTATTAGATGGATGCGTACTTTAATAAATACTATAAAAGTACAAATAAAGAATCTGCTGGCAAAAAGATAAGGCAATGGATTGATAACGAACTTGAGAAGAACATAGTAGAGATCTTTAAACTAATGGTTTTGTTTGTTGTCATCATCTAAGGCGCCATAACATAGAGAAGATGGTTGGGAGCTTAAAAGGCTGTCATAACTCGGAGAATATTAGAAACTTTAGATGCTCACCATTATCAGGAAGCAAGATCATGTCACTCTATAAGGTTAATATTATCCTATGTGCTATGGTGATGACTGTTGAATCAGAGAGTTCTCTGTTGCCTCAATATTTACTGAATTCAGTTGTTTGTATTACTGTCTACTGAAGTGGCTGCTTCATCAACAACAACAACAACAAAGCTTTAATCCCACTAGGTGGGGTCGGCTACATGAATTCTTTGTTTTCATTGTGTCCTATCAGTTACCAAATTCTTATCTAAGTCTAAGTAACTAAGATCACTCCTTATAGTTTCTTGTCATGCCTTCTTTGGTCTCCCTCTTCCTCTTTGTACATGGGCAAAATCCAATAACTCAATTTTTCTAATTGGAGCTTCAATCAAGGACTAATATCCTGCTCTTCTTTAGAATAGCCCTTCCAAGGCACACGAACTGATGCTGACCCACGCAATTACTTCATTTCATTCAGTCAGGTGAAACAAGTTATAATATAGGGTTAATTATTAAAAGGTCTTTATAGTTAACTCATAATTATTGTTTGATCCACAGTTTTTCAAAAATTTGCTGAAAGATTCTTATTTTGAAATTTTTATAACAATAAAGGTTCATGTAAATTGTGATTATTATATAACTGGTCCAATTTGACGATTTTCGTTAGCATCTAGGAAATATTTCATTTTAAAATACTAATTTTGCCCCTGCTCTTTCTCCTCTCTCTTTCCCACACAGGTGTGTGCACTTGCCTAGAAGGTGATGGGCCGCCGATGCCCTCTCCCTCCACTCTCTCTCTCTCTCTCTCTTTCTCTCTCTTCAGGCAGCGGCGAGGCGACGACACTGGTGAAGAAGGTAATGACAGGAAATTTGGAATGACATAAATTTAAAATTTTTTAAAAGTATTAAGAATAAAATTAAAAATATGTTGAAGTTAATAGGAGAGGGACTTTTTTTATAATATTAGGTAAATTATAGAGATTTTTAATAAATATTTTTTGAGAATAATAGACTAAATAGTAATTATAAGTTAATTATAGAAATTTTTCAATAATTAACCTAATAATGTATCTTAAACTGACAAAATAAAGTAGTTCAAGAACGACTTCTTACTCGCTAAATCAATCTTATTATCTTTCTTTCGAAACTTTCGTTCTAAGTTGACGGCAATGCAGGACTTGGCACGAAAAAATAATAACCACCGACCATAATTTTTACATTTGGTCTAGGATGTGAAATAAAGTTAATATTTTTATTGAAAATTATTAAGTATGTAAAATAAAATAATATTTTTTATATTAAAATTTATGTTGAATGATTTAAAAAATTTATTTATTATTATTATTATTTTTAAATTAGTATTATTTTGATCCTGATTTTGATTCTCCCTCAAACAGGCCCTCAGATTAGCTCAAAATCATCATTTAATGCATGCTTATTGATCAGAGTTGGGAAATGGGGGAAAAAAAACACCTCAAACGTAGTTAGACCTCAAATTATGCAGATAAAATCATAAAAGAGAACGTGAATGCATTAATAGCGTTATTTATATAAATAACTCTTGAAAAGGTTGTAAGTGTAAATAGTCAAATTTTTTGCTCCTTCGATGTAAATTATCCCTGATTAAATTTTGGGATAATTAACTGCATGCCACACAATTTCACTTTATTTATGCGTTACCCATCTATTTTTAGTTAATTACGCTATCTACACTCAAAACATTATAAAATTTTATATACACACACTTAAGTTAAAATTTATTTGAAAAAAAATATTTCGTTAGTAAATTATTAAAATTATATTTTTATCTATATTTTTTTTTTCTTCCTCGATGTCATAGAAAGCGCTGATCTGTCTTAAAATTAATTCTCGTCGCGGATGTTTCCTTCCCTTACCACAACTTAAACATCAAAATTTTAATATTTTCACTCAAAATATATTTAAATATTCTTAAAATAATATGATGAATGGTTCAGATTTTTTTGTAACCTAACTATAGTTAGGTTATTGGAAAATTATAATTATTTATTATAATGGAAACAAGTGAAAGTGTGTATATGTAAGATTTTATAATGTTTTGAGTGTGCATAGCGTAATTAACTAAGAATGAATGGGTAACGCATAAATAAAGCGAAATGGTGTGGCATGTAGGTAATTATTCTTTAAATTTTTTAATTCGTAGTCTCAATAAAAATTACGGTTAAAATCAGTTGTAAAAGTTTGGTGATTAGTCAAAAAACAAATTTCATAAAAAAAACTAAGGTTATGAAACTCGAGTTAAGTGGCAGTTTTGTCAGCAAATTGAAAGTGTCATTTTCGATAGTTTTGATTATTTTGATGATTTTAATTTCGATAATCTTAACATAATGTATGTCATGATATTTGATTTTTGATTCAAAAATCTAAGTTTAAAAAATTCTATCTAAATATGTGAAAGTTAGTCGTGCTGAAACCAGCGAGTTTTAGATTTGTTTTAACTAAAACTGATTGTTTTCATTAATCAGTTTTGACAAAACTTAAAACTATGCTTAAAATAAAGTTTTGCAAACTATGTCGATTGTCGCTCGATCAATTAACAAATTTTTATTTAGGTCTAAGTGAGTAAAATCTTTTCTTATAGTTTCTTGCTATTTTTGTTTTATCTCCTTCTTTCTTTTTGTACATAAATAAAATTTAATAACTTAATTTTCATAACAAGAGCTTCAATCGACCTACATTTTGCATTTTCAAATCATTTAAGTTGATTTTCTCTAGGTTTATTTTCAATTGATACAACTCTAATTTTCTAGAGGATATATTCATTTTTTTTTATTTTTTCATGTATACCCACACATCGACTTTAATATTTTTATTTCTGCAATACTAATTTTATTTGTATGTTTCCTCTTAATAGCCAACATTTAGTATCATATATCATTGTTGGTCTTATTACAGTTTTATAAAATTTATATTTATTCAATCTTGAAATAAGAGAAATATAATTAATTATATTAAAATTCAAAGCAACACCAACATGCACAAATTAGATTCTACAATTTCTATCTCACATCAATTTTTTTTATAGAATTTATCACGTGATTATTGATTATATATAGGTGCATTAATCTTTTAGTAATCATACTTATATTTTAAAATAAAATTATTCTTAAAAAATATTCATACATAACAACAATGTGATACATTCATTATATACCATCAAGATACTTTTATTATATAATTCATTTTGTATGCATGAGTATTATTTTAAAAATAATATATAATATAAAATAAAATAAAAAATGTATATTAAAAAATATGTAAGATGTAAAATAGAATAATTTGTTATGTTAATTTTATGAAATATGTGATACACAATTAATTTTGGGTAAATTCCATCTTTCAGAATCACGTACTTTTTACTTCTTTTTTCTAATTAAAAATATAAAATTTGATTATATTTTAAATAATTTAAAATATTTATGTTCTTTGTTCTTATAATTCTTTAAACAAAAATCTAAATTTAATTTTTTTTATCTCTTATTTTCTTCACTCTAAAAATTTTAAATTTCAAAATATAAATACTACTATTTGAAAATTATATTCCTAAAAGCTAAAAGGATAATAATTGAGATTAATTTACAGTATACAATAATAATAACAAACCAGACCTTTGTCCTACTAAGTAGAATCGAATACATAAATTCTTTATTTATATTGCACTCTATAAATTATTCTCAATTATTATGCTATAAATAATTAAGAATGACTTATAATATAATAGTAAAAAAATTAATAAGTATATTTTAATTGAACTAATTATCATTGCTTTTACAATTTTAAAAACTAAAATCAAGTTTTTTAAAAAATTTAAATCAATTTGCAATGCTTTTCTAACCTTAGGGTTGGACTATAAACGAATCGAACTCGAGGTAGCTTACCCCATTTCGAGTTCAAGCTTAGTTTGATTTGAGTTGAGTTATAATCATTTAAGTTTAACGAATCGAGCTCGAGGTAGCTTACCCCATTTCAAGTTCGAGCTTAGTTTGATTTGAGTTGAGTTATAATCATTTAAGTTTAAATTCGGATTTCGAGTTTATTCTAGCTAAGTAATTGTCTAGATTTAGAAGACAAAAATGTCTTTAAATATTAAAATTATTATAAAAATAATGATACTGATATTAAAAATATATATATAAATATGAATAATTTAACTTTTTTTTAAAGTTCTCTATATAAGTTATAAGGTATATATTATATAATTTTATTAAAAAATATATTATATTTAAATATTATGAATTTAAAAATATTAAGTTAATTTAATTTGTTAATTTTATTTCTAGTGAAGTAATTTTGAGTAGAGCTGTTACCGATTCGTTTTGAGCCGAGCCAATACCGGCTTAAAATCCGATTGATCACATTTCGATCGACTCGAAATCGACTCGAGCTCGATTGGGTTCGACTTTGAGCCGGCTCTAGTCGATTCCAATCGAATTCGAGCCGATTTCGATTCAGTTTCGAGTGAATCAAATCTCAATTTTTTTTTGAGCCGATCTTGAGCCGGGTAAGCTCAACTCGATCCTGCTCGAGATCGGCTCAATTTATAATATATATATATATGATATTTAATATATATTGTATACAAAATGCATTTTAATTTGAGCCGATTTCAAGCTGGATCGAGCCGAGCCTACCTCGGCTCAAAACTCGAGAAAATCTTTCATCCATTGAAAGGCTCTAATTTGATTTTTTTTACTGAGCCAATTTCTTGGCTCATCAGTCGACTCATTTAGATCGAATTAATTTTAATTCGATTTAAAATTGATTCAATTTTTTATCGATTTTTGATCCATATTAACGCCCTTAATTTTGAGAAAGCAAAAATTTGCATCCCCATTCTATCAAAAAAAAAAAATTTACAGCCCTAACTCCAAGCTGGGGTTATCGTCTCCGCCTCCATTGCGAGTGTAAGTGGTGGAACTGCCGGAGGCGATTTCCTTCGTCTTCCTTCACCGCGGCTTCGTCTTCCTCCAGTTCAGTCAGATCTCTCTGACACGCTCCTCCGCAACCGCTCTTTAGCGGCGGTACCGGCGGGATCTCCTCTTTACTATTTTCGAGATTTCTCTCTCCGGTCTCTGTCCTTTTGCCTAGGGTATTCTCTTTTCCTCTCTCTCTCTCTCTCTCTGCCTTCTCTCTGCACTGTTCTCGATTGATTGTGTCGACCTAACCTTTCTCTTTCTTATGATTTTGGTGGTGACATTGGTTGCTATTTTCAGTGAAAGTCGACAGTATAGGTTTTTGAAATCATTCTTGAATCGATGAGTGGGTTTTTTTTTCGTAGAGTGCATAGCTAGGTTTTGCGATGAATATAAGTTCCTTAAAGCTGTATTTTTGTTCTTTACCAATATATACTAATTAGTGATTTCTTTGTCGATTGTTTAGCCTTTTTTTTTATTTAGTAACTAATTATGTGACGACTATTCTAACGATGCAAATTCTTTTTTGTCTCCTGGTAGCTCTGCAGCTTTCAATTTTGAGCATGGTTTTACTATCAGGGAGATTATATCATTGCTTAAGGCGTGGCTTCATGCAACATCGGTCTCAACTGGGTAATCAAATACTATTTCCAATATTTGTGTTGTCTCTATTATGTTAGTTTATATTGTAGTTATGGTTGCCAAGTTAGTAAAAAATGTTGTTGACTGGAGGATGGTGACGACGGACAACTTGGATCTCTCAATGAGGAGATGCAATTCGTAGCATGGTGAACAATGACCATGTGGACAGGAATGTAAGAAGAGGAAGAAGAAAACACAAGATCTTCATGGAAAACCTTTCAAGGGAAAAAATTACCTTGGAGATCTTCATGGAAAATCCTTGAAGGGGAAAACCCTCTGTGCTAGGAGGTGAGGAAGAAAGCTTCACTAATCACTAGAAAGTTCCCTGAGGAGATTAGAAAGGATTTGGTTACAATTCAACAGAGTTTTAGCTGCAAAACAATGACGAGTGATATGATTTTCAACGTTCCCAGATCTCTC
The DNA here is from genome assembly GCA_002786265.1 of Apostasia shenzhenica. Taxonomy (NCBI): domain Eukaryota; kingdom Viridiplantae; phylum Streptophyta; class Magnoliopsida; order Asparagales; family Orchidaceae; genus Apostasia; species Apostasia shenzhenica. Next base: position 3,016,988 of record KZ451905.1, read on the forward strand.
AGTTCTCTCGGTTAACTAGTTTATTTATAGCTAGAGAATCATTGCAGCAATTTAAAAATGACTAGTAGTTTCATCGAGGGGACACAGTCCATATCTTGACACTGAGATTAAGACTATCCCTTACATCGATGAATTGGATCCAAACCACGACATCTAGGGGACACGGTCTCTAACTTAGAAACATTCTGTGATAGGCATCGAGGTGATAGGATCTGTGGCTCGACATCAAAGGGACAAGTGTTCGCGACTCTGCACTGAGGGGATATGGTCTGGGACTCAACACTAAAGTTGATGAGGAACCACCAGCATAGACTGGGATAGTCACATCCTACCTAGAATTGAATGATAATGAGGTGCAATTGTTGGGCAAACTTCTACTGATGTTTGTGTGTAACAAGAGTTAGGAAATATTCATGTAACTAGCTTGGGCAATGTTGTCACGGCCTGCTCTCTTTAAGAATTAGGTGACAAATGTTACTCTAGATTTGAGTGTTGTGTAAATACTGGACATTTGGAAATCGCCTAAGGTTTGCAAAGAAAATATTGGCCTCATTCTTACATCCATAAATCACCTGTGGGGAACGTGTTCTAGTATCAACCTTTTACTGAAATCTAGCCGCAACCTATTGGTATTGACCTTTTAGGGTCATATAATCATTTAGGAAATCATCCGTGAGGATAAGAGGGAGACAAAACATTTCCAAACCGAGCTAGTATATATTATTAGAATATTAATTGGAATGTAGCAGACTATTTAATGTTGCACTTTTTGTGAATCTGTTTACATGATTGTCCATAAGGATAAAAGATCTTTAGATTGTCAATGCTCCATTTTCTTGGAATCTGGGTGCCATTATGCTCCATGAGGTAATTACGAATGGGATTTGTCACATATTGAATAATGTAAATGCCTTCCCAATTAAGCTCAAACTTGCTTTTTGAACTTTTTTCTGTGAAAAATAGCCTAAGCTTGTTATAGATCATCTATAATCAGTACAACAGTACATTAAGTTATATCCTTATTGAGAATATTACAAAATGCAAAGCCATGCCCCTCTCCCAATCAAAATTGCTTATGACAAACAAGTGAGTTATATAATCTACTGTACTATTAACATTTCTCAGTACCAAAGATATTTTACAAGCATGGAATTACAAAAGAACTGTAATCCTTTCTAGCAATGAATCATGCTTTTGAGAAGACCTGTAACTCTCAGGTTGATTGGTTCCTAGTTCTCAGGTTGGCTAGTTGCTATTCTTAATATGTTGCTTCCATGATCTCGAGTCATCCTTCATCACAGCAATCAGAGAACTTCTATTGATCCACCTTTACACATTTGGTACTCTTTTTCAACACCTTCAATCCCTCAAAAGTAGCTCGTTTATCTGCTATGGGGATTGAACCGATTAGTAGCCTCTTCCACCCTTGGTATACTAAGCCATTTTCATGATCTTTGAAATGTATCCAGCTCCAACAACTCTATTGCCTTGCACAAATATGTCAAAGTTGAGTTTGAAAACTTTGATGGAAGGGGATTCCATGTTATCTAAAGGGATACATAGCTTAAAGGGACAACTGAATTCCAGGGACTCCTTAGATGGTTCAATCCATCACCAATCATACTCATCACAGTAGTCTTTATAGCTTCTGGGATGGGCACCAGTCTACCATGCACTTCGAGGTTCCTAGCTCTCCATTATTACTAGATTAGCTTCTAAGCTTAGTTGCTTGTCGTGCTTGTTGGAGTTGGTCGCTTTAGTCATTATCACAAGTTTTTCCTTCAAAGAAAAAGTTAGTGGAAATGAAACTTGTTTTTGGTGTAAGAGGCCTTTCACTTTCTTGTAAAGGTAACATCCAATGTGTATGTGCTGCATGCTTTCCTCCACTTCACAAATACAAGGACACAAATTTGAAATAACTAATTCTCTTCTATGCAATTGTATGACAGTTGGGGAAACATCTTTACAAATTTGCCAAAAATGCCTTCATCCTTTGTTGGGTTGAGAGCTTCCATCTCGAAACACCCATCCACTGACCTTTTCTTGCTCTAAATATTTGTTAAATGCTTAATCTTGAGATTTCAAAGTTTTCTTTGACTTGGTCTATTACAAGTATTGAGTCATTATACACTTAGAGGAGCTTTGTACACTTAGCGATACTTGACGCACTAAACAAACTCGACCCTTACAACTAGTGCTTCGTACTCCACCTGGTTTTGAGCTGGTGCCAAGAGTAGGTGATAGAAGCATTAGAATGACCAGAGATAGAGACAACAGGAACATTGGCGTTGCCTTGCGGGGAACTAGGGCGCCACAGCCGATGGAAGAAACATTTTTGGTGTGATTGCCATGCAAATTTGAACCATGGCAATTACCTGGGGTTGGGCCATCTCCACCATCTACTGATTCGAGGCAAGAATTATGGCTCAAAGCTCATCAATTTGCTTGTTGCGAGCAGGTGGTGGGCCAGTGTGTGTGGGGAATGGAGAAGTGGACAAGGAAGATTGGAATATTTGCTTGGAAAACACTAGAAGGGAAAGACCATGATTCTTGAAGAGGAAAAAAGCTTCACTAGTTATCAGAAGGCTCCTTGGGAATTTGGCAATGGAGTGATTTTTAGCTGCAGAATATTGGCATGGAGCAATCGTTATTTGATGTGCTCAAATCCCTGTGTTGGATCCCTTATCTATAACTAAAGGATCATCATGATGACTAAAAGACAAGTGATAGTTTTGTTAACTTCTAGTTAGTAAACCTAAGAAGCAGTTGACAATGAGTAGAGTTCTTGTGTGTTCTTGATGGTGATGGTGACTATATGACTATCTATTTTAGGGTTGTGCATTGGGGTGACACAGAGGTGACAAGATGACCGTCTGTCTAGATGCATTGTTGGGATGGCGTTGAGCTGACCAAATGACCATTTACCTGACTATTTGGCTCAAAAAGCACACTCAAGTGATGCGATTAAGTGTTGATTGGCTTGGGCGCTTTGGGATGTCTTCAGATAGAGCGGATACTTAAGCATCAACAACTAAAATTAGCAAGAGACATGTTTAGTTGGAGTAGGTATGTGGCACAAGTCTAGTCGGGCATATAGGACTCCAATCGTAATAGATATACTTTGGCCAATCCACTAATATCTAGGAACAACACAAGGTCATCAAGTTAAGCATGGATTTGTCGAGATGTGAGGAATGGAATCCAGAACAATGTACAACTTAAGAAAAATAATACGATCATGTATCTTATCATTGCATATCTGCCACGTGGACATAGCAACGTTCTTGTTATAAATTGTTGTAAATGTTTTTAATGCTCATGGAAATATTGTGGATTACATTCTTTTTTGTCATTGTGGTAATAACGTTTTCACTATTTTGGTCTCTTTGTTATAGCTTTACCGAGAGGATCTATAGTGTGCTTGTCCACTACAACCTTTGATGAGTTTCAGAAAAATGAAATTGAAGATGATGATTTTCTACATTACCAGAATGAGTTGGAACCCCAACGTGTTGACCCTAAAAAGGGCTGGGATTTCCGGGGTGTGCATAAGGTTTGATTTCCATTCCTAGCTTTAGATTTTTTTTGTTCTTTACTGAGGATGTTCAAACTTTGTTTCCTTATCTTTCCTTTTTGTTTTGGCGCTCATAGGCAATTATTTGTGGAAAAATTGGTCAAGTTCCAGTGCAGAAAATGTTGAGAAGTGGAAAGACTATTACCATATTTACTGTTGGCACTGGTGGTATGTTTGACCAGAGGATAATTAATGATGAACATTTGCCAAGACCAGCTCAATGGCATAGAATTACTGTACATAATGAACTACTTGGGACTTATGCCGTTCAACAACTTAGAAAGAAGTATGATGATTTTTTAAGCGTCAATTTATCCAAAAAAAGATGCTTGATGTTCAAGTCTTGTCAACTTCTTTCTTGCCCTCCCATTATTTGATATATAACCTTTTTGTTTATTGTTCTTTATGCAGCTCTGCTGTTTTTGTTGAGGGGAATATTGAAACTAGGGTCTATAATGACAGCATCACTGGGCTAATTAGAAACATTCCAGAGATTTGTGTTCGTCGTGATGGTAACTTCTACTTCTAATGTTTTAGTAGTATCTTGTCTTATTAGGAATAAAATCTTTTAATCTTACTGGTTATGGCTTATTTCATAGCTCCTTCATGTTAGATATTGATTTGTTTCTTTTAAGATTAAATTATTCCAATGAAATAATAATATCCATACAAAATGGTAAACATTAGACTCATTATTGGTTGAGTTGGTCAAAGTGTTTTACTGGCTATTTATCAGTATCAATTGTGTAACTTACATCTTAATGTCGAAGCACCATATCACATTAAATGTGAAATTGAGAAGCCACTTGTGTGTTATAATTTCATATCATGTACTCCGTAAAATGAGAACTAGCTGTGCATTCAAGTCATTGTCACAATAAGCCTTTACATACTCTTTGTTATCAGCTCTATGAATCGTTGTTAATATGCAATCTCTTTATCTGTCATCTTCTCAAATCGACTAAAGTTTTGAACATATTTTTTTAGTCCATCCCTATTTATTAGTCCGTTTGAACTATCATCTATTTATTTATTTTTATTTTCTCAGCATTTTTTATGCAAGGTAAGATGATTTTTTATGTTCTAATACCAAAGCTAGTGTAGGACAATTACGAATTTATGTGCAATTTAGAGATCAATAAAAATTTAGTATATGATAAATCAAGAAAGGTTTAAATCTCGCAAATTTACCAATTCAAAATTAAAATTCAATTGGATATGTGGTAAATAAAAATTTATCATGAATTATATTCTCTTGATATTTTAGACTAGCAGTAATTTTGTTATAAGCTGATTTAAGATCTTTTAAGTCCCACAAAATCAAATAATTAAGATGATCATTAGTTTAAATTCAAATATGTTAGCCATAGATAAGAGTGCTATAGAGCTAAATGGCATTTGCGTACTTTGAGCTAAATGAAACTATATTTGATAGAGTATAGTAGAAAAAATGGATTCATGTAGCCGACTTACCTTGTGGGATTAAGGCTTATTTGTTGTTGTTATTAGCCAAATATAATTTGAAACTCAAGAAGAAATTAAGCTTAATTTTGTAATTTGGATGATAGATCAAATACCGAAGAAGAATGTGTTGGACGAGCTGGTGGGATTTACGAGGATCTTGTTTGCAACAATATGCATTTGGTTCTTCTTAAGTTTTCCTCTATTCATGATGTGGCTTCTCATCAGTGAAGTGGAAAAAAAGACCAACTTGCTATAGCACTATGCTACACAAGTTTTGATGCTCTGTTGCCTTGGAGGAATGGCCATTTGCAAAGACCTTCTGGAGGAACTGGCATTCATGAATGGCATAAGCTATACCAGAGACCTTGAATCCCTCTTATCACTGTAGAATGAAGTCATTGATTCGTGATGATGGATGAGGTAGCTGGCATTGCAAAGGAGCGAGGCAACGAGCGACATGTCAAAGGCAGCAGATAGCTAGGGTCTTAGTGGGATTTTTCCTTTTTTTTTTTTTAATTTTCTCACAAATGAGATAATTAGTGTTCAAAAGATTTTCACTTAAGATTTCTGTACCGTTCCTTTCCGTCATATCGATCCATTTTAATCTCTCTCACAGTAACCTCAACCAGAGTCAAAATCCACACACAAGCAATTTTTTTTTTTTGGAAGTTTAATTATAGACTTTAATTATGTGGAGGATTATTTCATCCTAAAATAAAGCAAGGCAACGTCAAACTAGATATTACAAATAAAGCTAGGTAGTATGGAACAAATACACTAAAAATATAAAATAAATAAATAAAAGGGATTTTTACACACTTGCCACACACATTCTTCACAAATATTTCTATATTACACCGCACACATTCTCTTCACAAAAAACAACCACCATATTATGCAAATTTTGTGAATAAGGTGTGTGTATAGTGTAATATATTGAGATTTCTGTGGCATGAATTTAAATGTCCCTAAATAAAAAGAGCTCGACTAATTCAAACTTATAATAAACTCTTTAAATAGGAAATTAAAGCAAAATAAAAATAATCAGTTTTATCCATGTGGCATCATGATGCACGATTTAATTTGGGTCGTTCATCAAGATATCCCATCAATTCTTCTCAAATAGGAAGAACTTTATACTTTCAAGTAAGAGTCCTTCTGCTAAAGTGTACCTTCATGGGATCTTGTGCTCGTGTGTGCCTATATTGGGTCTAATCAATTTGTATCTTCAGATGGCCAAGTTGACCTTAAATGCTAGTTTGAGTGAACACAACTCCGGGACAACAATATAAATTAGAGTTGGCAAAATTTTCAAAATAATTGTTGTTTTTAATTGTTTTTGTGAAACGGTCTTATTCATCGTCCTATTTTTAGAATTTAATTTATACTATGTAAAAGCAAGTCACAAGTCACTTGTCATTCACGATTTATACATCATGTTTAACATATGAAACTTATTAATAGTACTAGACATCCATCTAAAAGTTGTAAATGGATTTAACGGCTTGTCTTTGTTGGTCGTGACTAGCTCTCATGACTTATAAATTATTTGTGTTTTGGTTATTTAGTAGTCTAGTTCGACTCAGATGGTTTAGACTTTGGAACCTTAAAAGGTCAGAAGTTTGATTCCATTGGATACTTTTGGGACACGTATAGAATAGAGTTGGATGCTTCAATTTCTAATATAACCTTTATACAAGCACAAAATTATATGCATATGCATGTATTTCAAGTTGATTTCAATTTAAATCGATTTCATTTAGAAAAACCTAATGGTAGTTCATAAGAAATTTGAGTCAAGTTCTGGTCAATTATAATTCTAGTGAACATGGAGTGATCTTGGAGTTTTAAACATAATTTCTATTCGAATCATACGTTAGACATGTTTTCTCGTGAGACGTATATGTTTCTCAACTGATGCATGCATGTCACAGTAGTGAGAAATACATGTCATATGAGAAACTCATTTAGCACTCGATCCTGCTAGTACATCATGTGTACGCAATATTATTCTGAAATTTGATAGCGGAACTCATGTTTTCTTTTGAAATTGCGAAACTCATGTTTTTTGCAGGTAAGGTTCGTCTCTTAAAATCCGGGGATAGCGCTGCTGATATTAACTTGAATGAATTGAGTATGTGAATGACTTCTGCTCTTGCCTTTATCATTCTGCTTCTTCATACTTCAACCCTTTCTAGATTTACCTGACTGTGGGAGCCTCAAGCAAAATCTATAATATATTTCCTGAATATCTCATGGAGAGTGCTTTTTTTTTTTTAATGAAATGTGATATTTCTTGAACATCTCCACTGAAATTGTGAGCTTCCATTTCTGCAGGGAATGGACTCTTCTGAATTTGGTGCAAGAAGGCTTGATGGAATTGTGTAGTGAATGGTTGTTTCTCTGCTCTTTTTTTCGATTTTCCCTTTGCCATCAGATTTTTAGAGATAGAAGCAGGACCAGTGATTATCTTTGAAACTCAAAATTCTCTCTATAATTACTCCAATTTTGTTGGATTGGAAATTGATTCTATTTTTTTATGTTTCAGGACTCGTTTGGTTCGACATATTTTTTTAGTTCAATACAAATTTCAACCGTAAAAATCAACTTTATTATTAAATTTAAAACATAAAATATTTGTTCTTAGTATAAAAAAAAAGTTCGAACCAAACGAGGCCTCAGTGACAACTCGTTCAAAACATTTCTGATAGATGCATACTATGTATGTATATAGAAGATGTTTAATGTGTATGTCATTTCTACACTGAATTGACTGTTCTTATTTGTTGAAGGGATGCCTAATGAAACTAAGTAGTGAATAGTTGTTTTCTTGGCGTGCTTGTGATGTCCCATGACTCAGATGATGCAGGGTATTACCCGCTTTCAATTTAGGGAGCTATGTGATTTGAGATGATTCCCAGGAGGTCACTCGTTCTAGTATTATTTTATTTCATGCATATTTAAATACACAATTTTCATCCATACATTCACTATGTTGCTCGCAAAATGCGCCTTTATAAGTTTGGAACTTGTTATTACTTTTATATCAGTCTTGTGATGTGACGGAGCTTTGAGTAACCTGCTGCTAGCTTACAATATGAGATATATGAAAACATAAATGGATTTTTATCGAGTCAATGGTTGTCATGTTGACCCATCGACTCAGACCCAAATCCGCTCACAAGGTCATAATTGGGACCGAAACGGTGTAACATGAACCCGCACAATGGTTGGCAGATCAAGTCTTAAATTGTCACCCTTCTTGGATGATGATTTGTAGATATGGTTGAAAATTTCATGATTTTTGACAAATAAGTTCATCAAATTTAAAATTTTTTAAATCAAATTATGAGTTAAACTTTTGCTTAAAATTCATTTAAAGCCAATTTTAATTTGGAGCTAGCTCAATATATGATTTGAATCGACTCAAAATTATATGGATAATATATATAATTTTGATATATATATATTATATATATAAAATGTGTGTACATGTGAGATAGCTTTAATAGTAGAATGAAGAAGAATTAAAGTTTATTTTTTCTAAAATTTTAAAGATCAAATTCACTTAGATATGTAATATTTTAATTAGCAAAATGAGTCGATTTAAATCAAGATTCAACCCTGGCTCAGAATCGAATTGATTTGAGCCAAAGTAGCTCAAATCATGTCCAATTTGATTTTAAAACAAATTCAAGTTGAACTAAATTTAAAATTTTTAATTTTGAGTTACCAACAGTACTCTTAAAATGGGTCCAATGATAGTCCTAGTACAACATGAGCCTAATGCACTAACTTTATATGTGCTATCATCAGCAGTATTAAGAAAATATGTTTTTGCGAGGGCTTGATGGCAATAAAATGGTAATTAATTACTGAACTTCAAAATGATCAAAAAAAGAATAAAAAAAAACTAGAGACAATCAGAAAAAAAAATTCATAATAGATAATATATATATTATTTTATGCGTAACATCCCGACTGCCAATAATCTGTGCTTCAATATCAAATCTTTATGCTTCAATATCAAATCTTTATGTCATCCCAAAATTTTCTTCTGTTTCTAATTCATCAATCACATAATTTATCAACAAAATGCCCATTCTTCATAAAATATTTAATCTCTTTCAACTTCTAAATAATTTATTTTCTTAATCAATACTCAGTTTTTCTAAATTTTTACATACAGTAATTAGTGAGTGTAACCTACTATGTCTATCCACACTCTCTACAAGTTTGCAACCGCTCTGATACTATTTGTGCTACTTCAGTCCAAGTACGTTCAACTATGAAATTTTCCATCACTAGCCTCACAGTTTTGCCCCCAAAAGACGCCTCAAGTCACGCAATTTTCCTAAAACCAAAGCGGACAATACTTCTACAATGAGATCACGGGATGTTACATTATGTTAAATATAGTTTCAAAATAGTAAGCTAAGATTATGAATGAAGCTATAAAGCATCCATAAATTGTATGCCTAAAATGCAGCAGCAATAAAATACTTTTAGCTGTGCTCTTCACCATTTGTGATTAATAGCACAGCCAAAAAAAATTATCAAAAAAAAAAGCACTACCAAAGAAGATATAATATGGCCATAGAGAAAACTCAAACCACAAATGCACAAAAATTCAATGTACAATAATCAACTTCCTTGATAGATTTCAACATCAAAATTTCCAAAATATATGCTGATATATAATCATCCTGGGAGCATTAAAGGCGTATTTCTTGTCGCATTGCCATTTAGATTTCTGGAGGTACTTTTATAATGAAAAAAAAAGCTTGTCATGCCAGTGACTGACCCAAAAAAAAAAAAACATGTTTGGTGCAATGTTCATCAACTGAGAGCAACCTCTGATGGAGTCTGGTCAGGCTCGAAAACGCTTAATCTTTTCAGCAAACTGGACTTGAACTTCTCAACTTCAGCGAACTCTGACGAATCTGGAGTGGAAGCAACAATGGCAGCTGCGCCCACTTGGTGCAATACTTTAGCAGCTTCATCTAAAGTTCCCAAGGGCCAACGGGAATATCAGTTTGCAATGTTATTCAAGATTGGGTTAGCTAAGAATAGAGGGTATGCATCTTGGAAGCAAACCACAGTGAGATAGAGCAAGAAGAGTCCTCAAAGCTTCTTTGCGTGTTTTGTCATCTTTAGCCCCCTCCAGCATATTCAGAAGATCTTGAGCTCCACCCATCTCTATTACTCTCATTCTTCTGTCATCTATTGGAAAAGAAACAAGAACACAGATTAAAAAACACTCATGTTTTACGATCTACAATTAAAGATTGTAAGACAAAATTATCCTTATGTCCACAAGCATTAGCTTTTAGATCAGTTTATTACTAAGGTTTAACATGGAAATAGAGCAAGAGGTCTCGAGTTAGAGCTTTGATACCCTTCAAATATTTCAAGGGTTACAAAGCGGAAAATAACCTATGCTGTATTGAATCTAATGCAAGTTAGCACATATGAATCATTTGAGAATATAAAATTATTCATGAGACTAAGGCTCTGGTAATTTAGCTCAAAGATCGAGAACGCTCAAAAGTTGAATTGGATTTTAAATCGAATCAAGCTCAGCTTGATCCAAACAAGTCGACCAACAAGCTGTTTTTATAGCTCGAGATCTTCATCATTTTAATCTTAAGCCGACATTGGATCGGATCGAGTTTGCTCGAAATCAAATCAATTAAAAAAAATTAAAGATATTATTTACATTAATAAATGTAACTAAATTTAGTATGTTAGTTTTTATAATTGTCTAATAGAGCACATCATTAAAATATTCTCTGTAAACTTTATTCAAACCATATTCATTGTAGATTAAATTTCACATTAGATCAAAATAAATGACCATAGTTTAAACTGATTGAATGAACAAATGCATTTCATACATAAGATTTGGCTAAAAGATTGAAAATTGATTAAAAATTAATCGAAAGTTAAATCGCCTTTGGCTCAAATGAGCAAACCTTGCTCAGATAGAGATCGATAACAAATGAGCAAACCTTGCTCGAATAGAGATCGAATCTTCTCGTTTATTCTTTGGATCGAATCAAATTCGAATCAAAACTTTTCAATTCCATCTTGAGCCAAGATTGGATTGGCTCGAGATCAGATTGTTAACAACCCTACTTGGGACAAAACTTGCCAATGTCAACATTCATGTCAATCAGTTTCCAGTTTTCTAACAAAGATCACTAAACTTCTCAGCTGAAATGCACAACGTAGTAATTTTTATAGGTAGAAGACTGGATATCAGCTTTAATGATTTTGGCAAGCAAAATGTTCAGCTAAGATGCAAATACAAGACCACTGTAGCATGCGCTAGCATCTTCATCAAGAAAAAGTGAAATCTTTAGAGAATACAAGAATAGAATTACGGAGAGAGAAGCACATTAATAATAAAAAGTATGCCTGCAAATGATATTTCAAAATTCAAATGCAATGATCATCTAACAACCAAGAAAACTAAGATTCATTCTTCTACTACTAAAATTAGACTTCCTGAGGGAGGGAGCTCAAAAGATCACATGGAAGTAAAGAAACTAAACTCCTTTTGAACAATCCTATCACCCAAAGTTCCCATAACAGTAGTGCTGAGTCCTATGATCTTGAGAATTCAAAATAGAAAAACACTAGCAATTGCTTAAAATCAAAACCAGAAGCTATAAAGAAACCGACAAAATACCATCTATCGCAAAACGGCGTAATCTTGATGCTCCCATTCTCTTAAATAATGGGTCTTTAACATGCAATAGAGAAATTGATTGCTGCAACAAATTATCACCTGAAAAGTTATAAGTCATTAAAAAATATGAGATAGTATTGAATAGGCCCCCTGCTAAAAACCTGTATAGATACCAAAAGTCATAGTTTGTACACCAATGAAATAGTAGCCAACTTCCTTCAAAATATTTCCATACCCATATAGGGAAAGAACTGGTAACCAACAGCAACTGCTGTCACGACAAAAAAGAGCTTCAGCAACCATCCTACTTTTCTCTCCACTTCCTCTTCAAGAGCAATGTCATCTGTGAAAAGATAAATCAAACAAGCCCACTAGACTTCTAAAGTGAGTTTAAAAATTATACATACAAAGAAATTAGCCATAAATCCAAGCTTAAAACATATACAACTGACAAGTAACCTCATTGAAGTCATCAAAATTAAGGGACTAGCTACAAAATGAGCAATTTACATCTTTAAAAATGATCATATATACAGTGGGGATTCTTTGTTCTCAGATTTGTATTTGCGTTGGTTGAATAACATGAGGAAAGGCCTTTTGCTAGCCATTCAAGCTGTTCATGGAAATAGTTCAGCTCAATGAGCGATTTACGATTACCATTTAATCCAGAGAAGCAGCACTAAAAACGCAATAGATCGAACACTACCTTTTTCAGTATGTGAAGAAAAACGGCGGAAGTAGAAAGTTCCCATGTCTATTCCCGCACCCAACGCCTTCAATCAAAACAGCACTGCGATCAGTACAGCCGAGAGAACCCTATGTTTGGAAGCTAGGGTTTAAGGAAATCGTGGGAGGGAGAGACCTTGAAGCTACGGAAGAAGGTGGAGGAGGGGAAGCTCGCGGGGAGTGGTCTGAAGTAAAAGGATTCGGCCTCGTAAGCCGGGGAAGGAGAGGTCGGCGGATGGCGGCCTTGCGGTGGAGATATTTTGCGAAGAAGGTGGCCATCCCCATGCGACTGGAAGCCTACTGAGAGCTCCCGCAATCGCCGGAGATGAGCGAGACTTCTTAGCCTTGAGAGCCTATGCATTGCTCCGGCGAACTTCGGCTTACCCGCTCGCAAGAGGCAATGAAAAATGTATAATAACTCATCGGGGAATTAACCCATGAATTAAAGATAAATTACCGATTGGTCCCTATCATTTACTTATAATTATATTTTATCCATATTTTTGAAGATCCTTGGCTTTGTCCTCTAATATTTTTTTTAATCCCTTCACTTAGATGCCTAAAATAAAAAAAAAACTCAATTTAAAGCTAAATAAATAGCTAAGTGAGGAGATTCAAAAAATATAAATCAAAATATAATTACATATAAACTATAGGTATTCATTCGTATTTTGCTTTATACATAAACATACTATCTCTATAATTTTCACGTGTCAAAGGGGGAAATAAAAAAAATATTTTTAAAATATACATAAAATAAAAATAAAAAATGAATAGATCTCTGAAAAAAATAAACTGAATTTAATTAAGAATAAACTCTAATAGAATTAGATTAGATAATATATATATATATATATATATATATATATTAAGTCAATAAAAATTTTAATAAATAGAGTTGAGGTATTAGATTTTATTTATGTGAAAGAAAAAAAAATTAAAAATATGAAAAATATAAAAAATGATCATATATATAGCTAAACGAGAAATTATTTAATTGAGTGTAATAAAAATAAAAAATTTATGTAGCTAACTCTATTTAGGGAATAAAAATTTTGTTATTGGTGTTGATTAATTACACATATATTATTAAAATTTAAATATTTTACATTTTTAATATAAAAAGTTTTAATATTATATATTAATCATAGAATCATATAAAATTTTCAATTTCTGTCACAAATGTCGAGTTTTTTTAACATGCAAATGGTAATTTTGTTAATATATTTACAAAATATTATTACATACATTAAATACTTTATATATATATATATATATGTTGAAGCATTCTTGTTTTGTATTTTAATATGTATAAATAATATAAAATTATTATTATGTCATTATTTATGTTAAACTACATAAGATAATAATTAAAATACAAATTTTGTGCAAATATATTAAAAAGAATTTAGATATAATTTTGAGGCAGATTTTTGAAAAATTTACATAAATTTAATGTATAATAAATAATACTAAAAAATTAAAATTTAAATATATATATATATAATAATTATTAGAATTTAATGAAATGAATGTAATTAATGAATTAATTTAATTCTATGAATTTTAAAAATCATGAACTAAATTAATTGATAATATGATTCACATCAAATATTGAGCTATTATTCAGTTTTCCCCCAACCTCATTTCCTTTTCTTCTTTCAGTAAGGGATTATCTAGTTCATCACTAAAAAATCAAACTAATATTTTTTTAATATTTTAATAATTTTATTTATATTTAATACAAATTTTTTTATTAAAATTAACTTTATTTTATAATTTTAAATATTAAAAATTAATTTTATTTTATATTTTACACATTTATTAATATTAAAATAATTTAAAAAATTAAAATTTATAAAACAATAGTTTTTATTCAAAAATAATTTTCTAATAAACACTAATGGCCAGAGACAAAGAGAAAAACGAGAGACTAAAGAGATTGAGACTGCCCCCGGCCCTCACCAGTGCCTAGGGCTATCAACGATTCGATCTCGAGCTGATCTCATTCGGCTCAAGATTGAATTGAAAGTTTTTAATTCGGTCTTGATTCGAACCAGAGAATGAACCAGAAAAGTTCAATCCTATCTCGATTTGAGTTGGATCTGGCTCATTTATTATCGATTCAAGCTCGATGCGAGCCAAAATCGATCTGACTTTCGATTAATTTTCTATCTTTTATTCGGATATTATGTATAAATATGTTTGTTCATCCAATTAATTTAAATTATAACTATTCATTTTGATCTATCATTAAAGATAAAAGCAAAAAAATAATTTATAATAAATATCATTTAAATGATTTTAGAGAAAATTTTAATGAAAGTCTAATGAAGACTTCTAATAGATTACTGAAAAAATTACATATTAAATTTAGTTACATATATAAATATATATATATGTATTTTTTTTAATTGATCCGATTTCGAGCCATCTCGATTCAATCCTATGCCAGCTTAAGATTGAATTGATAAAATTTTCGAGCCAAAACAAGGCTCATTAGTTGGCTCATTCAGATCGAATCGAGCTTAATTTAATTCAAAATTTGATTCAATTTTTGAGTGATCTTCGATTAAAATTAAAGCCTTACCGGTGCCACAATGAATTTATTGATGTGATAAGTTCATGCATATTTTCTTTTTTTGATATTTAATATAAAAATTACTAAAAATTATCTCTTCACGAGGTGATATTTTTTCAAAGAAATTAAATGAGCAAAATAGCCAAAAATATCAACACAAAGAGTTTTTTTTATTATTTTTCATAAAAACTATTATTTATAATTCAAAATATAGTAATTTTTTTAAATTATTTTAAATTTATAAATAATTGAAATAAAATTAATTTGAATATTTTTAAGATGTGACAATATATGAAATAAAATTAATTATTTTATTTTAAAATTTGTGCTTATTGTAAAGTAAATTTTGTTTTAGTATTAAACAGCATAGTTTTTAAAATATAATCAACTTATAATTATTGTGATTTATATATGATAAATAAAATTTATTTTACCTAGCTAAAGATAATATAAGAAAGGGATAATTACCTACATGCCACACCATTTAATTTTATTTATATACTACTCATTCATTCTTAGTTAATTACGCTGTATACACTCAAAACATTATAAAATCTTATATTCACACACTTGAGTTAAAACTCAGTCAAAATCTATTTTAAAAAAAAATATTTCGTTAGTAAATCAATAAAATTAAATTTTTATCCTTAATAGTATATTTTTTTTCTTCCTCAATGCCACACTAAAGCGCTGATTTGTCCTAAAATCAATACACATCGCAGATGTCTCCTTCCCTGCCACCACCTAAACATCAAGATTTTAGGATTTTAACTTAAAATATATTTAAATATTTTTAAAATAATATGATGAATGACCTAGATTTTTTGTAACTTAACTATAGTTAGGTTATTTAAAAATTATAATTATTCATTATAATAAAAATAAGTTAAAATGTGTGTATGTAAGATTTTATAATATTTTGAGTGTGCATAGCGTAATTAACCAAGAATGGATGGATAATACATAAATAAAGCTAAATGGTGTGGCATGTACGTAATTATCCCTATAAGAAAATGGGAACTTACGTCTGTCGTCCAAAAAAATTTTTTTTTGCAAGCGATACTTTTAACTCAAATATTTACAGAATGTCGTTTATAAATATTGAACTTATGAAATACTATCTATAAATATTTAACTTAACGGCTGCTGCCTATAATTTTTTTTTTTAAAGTGACAGATATAAATTTGTCATAAGAAAATCGAATAACCTAGTTTCGTCTAAATTTATTAAAATTTATTTGTAGCATCTTACTTAAAAATTACAGTAGTGTGGTGCAATCTTAAAATCCTGTGAAGCAAGCAAGCTCATTCGACTAGAAGAACACCACAACAACGTTCTTAATTTAACCGAAAACAAAACTAATACCAAATAAAATAGAACATCAATGATTCAAACAACGAACAACGATCAAATTGGCATGCCGATTGCATAAAATCACAAATTTTTAATTTGTTTCTCACATAAGTTGCAAAGTTAAAAGTACATAAATAAAAGCTTAGAAGAACATAGGAGGGATTGAAATGGAAGCTGCAATGGAGATGAAAATGGAGAAGGAAGCAAGAAGAGAAGTTGGCTGTAGAGAGATTCCAGCAGAATTACCCCCATTGGAATTGCCTCCACCTGAAGGGGATGAAGGAGCTCCTGATGGCCCATTGCTAGCTGTAGCTTAAAAAAAAATTAAAAAAAAATGATCACATATACACTGAAATCAAATAAAATTATATATTTTATATGATTTTTTTAAAAAAAATTACGAAATAAATTGTTGATATACTTTTATTAATATTATCTTATTATGTATGATTAATAAGTTCATAATAAAAACATTCATTTTTCTGAAATGAGTTTTAAATATATTATATATTTAATTAATTCATGAAAATTAAAACTTTAAGTTTATACTTTATATTCTAAGGTTTAAAATTTAAGATTAAGTTTTTAGCATTAAAATATTTTAAGGCATAAGATTTAGTATTTTGAAATTTAAATTATAATTTAAAAGCTCACGATTTAGAATATAATAAAATTTTATTTAGGAATAGTATAGAATATGTAAATTTTGACAAATAAAATTTGAAGTTGAATGGTTTTTTTCTCTAATATATATAAGACCCCTTTGTATTATCTAAAAAAATTAGAGACCATTTGGTATTATCAGTACATGCTAATATAGTTACTTTTGAGAAAATCCTAAGAGAGCGTTTGGTCCAATATTATCTTAACATTATGTTATGTTATCTAGAGTAAGCAATTGTTTGGTTTAATGATATCTATAGATAATCTTATATAAAATTATAAAATTATTAATCAAAAGATGACATCTAGATTACATAACATAACGTCAAGATAACAACGAACCAAACCGTGACGCTCGTGGCCGAAGAGGGAGTGGAGTGATCGCCGGGTAATGTCCTAAGAGAAAGGAATCACTGAGGCAAAGTGCGGCTCTCGGTAGGCTTCTAGGATGAATAATAAGTGGTGAGAGAGGCACAGGAATGAATTGTCCCACATCGAAAAGGGAGGGAAATCTTGAGCTGTATAAGTAGATAACGTGATCTCAAATAGTAGATGCGCTTTTTGGGGCAAAATCGTGAGGCTAGTGATGAAAAACTCCATAGTTAAGCGTGCTTGGGTTGGAGTAGCACTGGGATGGGTGATCTTTTCGGAAGCACTCAAGCATGCAGTTTTCCTAAAGTCAAAGCAGATAATACCTTTACAATGAGATCACGAGATGTCACAATATAGTATCTACAATGAGATCACACAATATAGTATCTACAATGAGATCACGAGATGTCACAATATGGTATCAGCGCCGATCTCCTACAATACGATGTGGTTCGAAGACGAACCAAACGGAAGGTGGTGGGCCTGGGCGGGGAGTGATCGCTGGGTGATGTCTTAAGAGAAAGGAATCACTGAGGCAAAGTGTGACTCCTGACAGGCTTCTAGGTCGAATAATAAGTGGTGAGAGGAACACAGGAATGAATCATCCCACATCAGAAATGGAGGGAGATCCTGAGCTATATAAGTAGATAATGTGATCTCAAATAATAAAAATTTCTTTTGGGGTAAAACCGCGAGGCTAGTGATGAAAAGCTTCGTAGTTAAGTGTGCTTGGGATGGAATAGCACTGGGATGGGTGACCTCATGGGAAGCACTCAAGCATGCAGTTTTCTTAAAGCCAAAGCGAGTAATACCTCTACAATGAGATCACGGGATGTCACACAAACGCCCCCTAAATGATTTTCCAACAATGAAATCAGATGATGAAGAAGGTCAGTGTGCATAAGGGGATCGGTAGAGTTAGTTAACTAGTCGACCAGAGATCATTAATTCTCTTCTGATCAAGACTTCATTTCAGTATAAAGGAACACAAAAAATTCAGTACTATTGGCCAGCTAGATCAATCTCTAGGATCTAGCGGAGAAAATCAAATGATCATTTTAGACCTAGCTAGTTTATGCTAGACGTGAGATATATAGCATTCTCGTGAATCTCATCTTTGTTGTTTCAAATCTGTACGAAGATTTTAAAATGAAGAAGAGTTGTCTCCGAAGTTTGCAGCGAGTTTCTCGAGATTAGTTTTCAATTATAGTCCTTCAAATTTGAGTGCTTACAAAGTTTTTCAGTGTATTACCATCACATCGGCTGACCGGCGGAGTCTGAACTTTGCATGCTCCGGGGAGTGCCAAGGCCTGCGTGCGGTTAACCACAACGCCAAATTGGGCGGCGCCGCCGTTGAGGACGGCGCAAAGGCACCGGGGCTCCGACCCCGCCACCGTCGCCAGCTGCGAGCAGCACGCAGGAAGAGGCGTCGAGCTGCCGCCTGTGATGAAGTCCACGCAGGGAGAGAGGCTGACGATCGCCGCAGTGCAGTCGGCCGGCGGCGCGGCCGGCAAAGCCGCCTGCAAGAAGGCCATGGCGATCGCGGCCACGGCCAAGGCCACGCCAAGGGTTGATCGAGCTGTTGCGTACATTTTTCCGGTGATCGCCGGAGATAGTTGTCGCCGGAGGATTCCTGACCGAGAGGATGTGGATCAAGGGGGGAGAAAAATGGCCCTTTTTTATAGCTAGTTTGATATGGAGATTTTATTGGCTAAATTTCGTCTGGGTCCCTCATGTTCTGTTTCATTTCAAACCCAGTTCATGTTTTTAAATCATTTCTATCATAAAAATAGTAAGGAATTTAATGCATTAAAATTCGAGAAAAAAGCATGTGAGCCACATGAAAATGGAAAAGAAATATATCAAATCTAATACAGACAATTAAAAAAACACAAACTAGTTTGAATTAGACTTCTACCTTCAGGAACTCAAATGAAAATTAATCCTATTCGTACTATCTCAAAATTAAGTGGATTAGATCGAATAATGGGCTTGATTCAAAACTAGCAACTCAAAATTAAATTTCCCAAAATGGAATCGGTCAAGCAAAATTAATAGAATTGTATTGTCTCATATTAATATATACAAAAGAAAATTTTTTAAAATGTCAACAATTCAAAAAAATTTGTTAGCGGTATAACGACGAAAGTATCTTAAATATATATAAATATCATAAATTTTTTATATCATAAATTAATAGTAAATTCAACGTGTAAAATTTCTCTTGATTCAAATCAAATTATACTGAAAATTATGAATTTAAAATTCAGTGCGGCATTTGGCGTTTTAGGGGAATCGGGCTCTAGCAAATACGCAGTCTGATTTTGTTGAATTAAAATAATAGAATATTAAAATAGTTTTTTTTTTTTTTGCATATAATTTTTAAGCTCTATTTAGTTATGAAAAATAACACGTCAGGTATTCACAAAAAGAGACAAATACATGAGAGCAAAAATATCAAAAATAATTACTATAAGAATAAAATTTATTTCGTCTTATATTTGCGAGCGAATAACAACGCATAAAGCTTTTATCATATTCAAAGGAGATTACAAGGCGGAGGAAGAGAAGTCCCACTAAAAATTAATAATTAAAATTTTCAAGAAAATTTATATATATATATATATAGTGATGATATTTATTTGAGCTTAATAATTTTTTTCCTTTCTTTCTCTTTGAAAAAGTGTGCGCCTACCGATGTTGGTGTGCGGAGAGAAAGTACTCGAGTTTTTTTTTTTAAATTACATTAATAATTAACCATCATTTTTATGCAAATAGTTTTGCTAATTAAGAAAATGTTGGGTTTAATATTATTTAGATATTATTTAAACATATATATAATATTTAAATTATTATTTATTTAGCTACAAATATATTAACAAATAAGGATATTTGCATATATCTCACAAAAATTTTTAAATATTATATATATATATAAACTATGCTAAAATATATGTGGTGTGGTAGCGTGTTTTGAACTTGAGACTCTTAGGCCTCATTTGATTCGAGGCAAATGTTTTGCTCAACACAAATTTCAACCATAAAAATTAACTTTATTGCACATTCAATATAAATACGAATATTAGAATTAAAAGTATTTCACATTTTACATATTTTTAAATATTAAAATAAATATTATCTCTCATTAAATTTAAAAATTAAATATTTTTTCTCTTGTCTAAAATAAAAGCTTGAACCTAACGTGGCCTCAGGGTGACGTATGCAAATTTTAGCTATGCGGTGAATTTACAATATTAATTAAAACTTTTAGGACTTTTAGTTTTTGCCTTTATCGATTGGATGAGTGCTATTGTATGTCGAGTAATTCACTCATCTAGTTGGAAGCGGCTATAATTTATAGTCTTAAAATATTTTTGATTGTTTATTAGGCTATGTAGCATTATTTATATATAATAAAATTGTCATCTTATTTTTATAAATATAAATAGATGTAGGTTAATAAATAAATAGGTGAAGAGTGTAGTTAGGGCTAATAACGAGTAGAGTTTGCCTCAACTCAAACTTAAATATTTCGAGTTAGAGCTGAGTTTGGGTCGTGTTAACTAAATTTTAATCAATTTTGAGTTTATTTTTAGATTTTTTAATTTAAAATTTATTTTTTAAAACAAAATCTTTAAAAAAATTAATTTGCATATAATATATAATATATATTATTTTTTAGTTAAATTTATATATAATTTTTTAATATCTACTTTAAATTTTCTTAATATATATTTCATATAATATATTCAAAATTGCATTCAGATTTCTAATTTAAAGTTTAATATTATATAGGCCCATAATTTCAAAAAATAACTTATGGGTCTTTAATTTAAAAAAAAAATAATTATACTCCTCTCTCTCTTACATCCCCGAGCTCTCTTTCTCTCTCCCATCTCTCTCGCTCTTTCTCTAGCATGGCTATCAGTGGTGGCGACGGAGGGAAGGGACCGGGGAATGCCCATCGGTGGAGGGGCTGCCTGCCGCCTTCCTATTCTCTCTCTCTCTTCCTCCCTCCTCCTCTCTCTCTACCCCTGGTCGGGAAATTGCTCCAACGATAGGGGATAGAGAGAGAGTGAGAGAGAGCAAGGAGGGGACAGGCAACCCCTTCCGCTAGTGGGCGTGCCGCCTCCCCCTCCCTCTGCCATTGATGGCTGTGCTAGAGAGAGCACAAGAGGCAATAAAGAGAGAGAGAGGAGATATAATTGAGATTTTAAAATTTTTTAATAATAATAAAAAAAATAGAGAGAATTACATTCATACCTCTTAAATCATCTTGAATCACATATTAAATCCCTTATTTTTTTATTTTACAACTTAACCTCCCAAATCATCCAAAAATAACATATTTAGGTCTTTCTCAAGATTTTCAAAATATGTTTTTTGCTGATTTATAATTATTTGGATATTTATTACCAATAATATATATATATACAAATATTATAAATATATTTGCAAATACATATATTCTACTAGTTTTTATTTTTTGATGATTTAGGGGATTAAGTTGTAAAATTTAAAAATGAGGGGTTTAATATGTAATTCAAGATGATTGAAAGGGTATATATGTAAATGCTCCAAAAAAATAATATGATAATTTTTTTAAAATCAGATATCCAAATATTAATTTTTCAAAATTATTAGTCTCCATGATATTAAGCCTTAAACTAAATATTTGGCTGTAATTTACTTATTTAAAAATATATTTGAAATGCTTACATATAATTATATAGATATCAAGTTGATTATAAGTTAAATTAATTTTTTTTAGTGAGTTAACTTTAAATCATGAAAAAATCTAGTTGAGTCTGAACCGAATAAAATCTGAGCAGATTCTAAATCGAATTTCGAGTTTTCGATATTTTAATCACCCCTAGATCACGTGACTGCCGTCAAGGAGCAATAATGCTGTCTCACTAGCATAATACTTAATTAAAGCATAGTTAATTCATTGATGCTTATTGAACATGAGAAATTATTTGATCAGACTAGCGTTCTACGTCATTTAAAGCTCTGTTTGGTAGTAAAAAAAAAATTTAGTTGAAATTTTTAGTCATTTTTGAAAAATGTATATGATGTGAAATAAAATAAGTTGATTATATTAAAAATTATATAAGATGTGAAGTAAAGTTGATTGATTTATTGAGAATTGTGTTGAATGTGAAATAAAGTGATTGTTTAATGTTGGAATTTGTGTGAGATGAAATATAAAATAAATTTTTAAATTTTTTTAAAATAAATTTAAGATTTTGGCCATGACTAAGCCTTAGGTGCCCAGTAGGCGCGAGCCGCTTGTGCGCGCTGCATCGCGCACAGCACCAGGCCCGAAACGGCAAGAAAACTGTGTAACATGGCGTTTTCTCGCCGTTTTGGGAGTGGCGCTGTGCGCGAGACAGCGAGCACATGCGGTGCGCGCACAATTGGGCGCTTAAGAAATGACGTGGAACGTGACCAAATAATTTCTCTAGCTAACATACATGTACAAAAAAATATTATGTTAATTATAATGTTGTTTCACCAAATAATGGCAGCCAACTAATTATTATAGTTTTTCTTTTTTGTCTCATGGCCCCAAGCATGAACTTATTATATATCAAAATTTATGAAAATTATTTTTCCTTTTTACTATAAAATTTCTAGAGAATAAAAAAATTATATTAAATTTAAAATTAATAAATATTAAAGATAATTTTTTATAACTAAACAATTGAGCTGAATTCATTTAATTCTTCTTCTTCTTCTTCTTCTTCACTAATTTCAATTAATCAAATTAATCATCACAATTTTTTCAATAGCCACGATATTGATATCGAAATATTCTAATAAGATTTTCAGAATATCATTCACTCTGCGAAAAATAATAATGATGCCTTTTTTGTTGTTAAAACATAAATTTTAATTATTATTTTGAGAAAATAAAAAATATAATTGGAATTAAAGAGTGTTTGAATAAATATATTTTGAATTAATGATATTATTGATAATAGTATTTGGTATATGATGGGGCCAGAAGTAAGCCTAAAAAATGGATCGGATCTTGATCTGATTCGATACGTAATCTGAACCGATTATCTTATGAAACAGAATAAATTTTTGACCCGCACGATTATTCCGAAAAACCGACCCGCTCCGTTTAAGTATTGTCGGGTCGGATCCGGATCGATGTCGATCCGACCCAAAAAAAATCTGACCCAAAATTTATAAGTATGAAATTATTTTACGTATTTATATATTTATTATTTAATTGCATATGTTAATTATTGTTTTATTTTATGAAGGTTTTAAAATGTGATTGTGGCCTATAATTATTAAAGAAGCTATTGCAAATTATTTTAAGTGCAGTAACCAAGAAGTGCTTGCATTGAAATGAGATAAATAACTACAAATATTTTTTACCGTTGAGATAAAATATTTATTGCTAGCTTTAATAGAACTGCACTTTATTTTTTGTGTAATATTTTCATTCAACTGTTGGTTCTATGTTTTGTAATATTGTAATATAATGCTGATGTCAGTGATATAATCTTTAGATGTTTATATATTATCCCTATATTTTTTACTATTATGAATTTATATTATAAATTTTAGTGATCAAAATTTTATTTAAAAATATAATAATATATATATACAACTAATATTAATAGTCATTGAAAAAATAGTGTTAAATTATGTAAAAAAAGTTCCGGGTCGACCCGAAATCCAATCCGAAAATCCGAATTGTGGCGGGTCATGGAACAGATCAAGGTTGACCTCGATCCGATCCGGATATATTGAAATCAGATCCAGGTCGGAGTTAATCCGATCCGTTGACAGATCTAGCCAGAAGGCATAGAACTTGATAGTACTTAATGTATGTTTGATAATAATTATTTTGTTATGTTAAAGTTTATTGAGGATATAAATTAAAGTTCTTATTTATATTAAAAAAAAAATATATATATATATAGAATATTTAATAAAATAAAATTTTTATTATTAAAATTTAAATTGAATCTAAAATAAAATTATTTTTTTTATAAAAATTAAATATGGAAGTTACCTT
Source organism: Apostasia shenzhenica (assembly GCA_002786265.1). Classification (NCBI taxonomy): domain Eukaryota; kingdom Viridiplantae; phylum Streptophyta; class Magnoliopsida; order Asparagales; family Orchidaceae; genus Apostasia; species Apostasia shenzhenica. Next base: position 3,041,458 of record KZ451905.1, read on the forward strand.
GACTCTGTAAATTGTGAAATAGTAGTGATAAATATGAAATATTTAAATTTTAGTATGATTTGAAATAATAAAATTAATGTCAAATTATATTTTTTTTTAAAGACATATTGCCATATGGATCCTGTTTTTAGTAAAAATTAAATTGAGAAGTTATCTTGACTCTGTAAATTGTGAAATAGTAGTGATAAATATGAAATAAAAAGGGTTTTTTATATTTAAATTTTAGTATGATTTGAAATAATAAAATTAATATTAAATTATAATTTTTTAAAGACATTTTTTGCCACATGGATTTTAATTGCTGAACAGCTTAGTGTAGCTGCAAGTAATGGAAAAAAGATAAAACTGATCAAATAACCACTGAATTGCAGACGTTAGAACCCTAAAAGAGCGAATTTTCAGAAATACGCGCCAAATACTGTCGAACGGCAAAACTATGAATTTGGTAACTAAAAAATTTACCGACAGCAGCCCTAATTCTTCTCAAAATCACAGATTTTTAGCGGCTGCGTTCCCAAAATGTCAGTTTGCTATTCACACTGTCACTCTTGTTAAATCAGACGGATTTGAGAAAGTCCAAAACCCTAACTTTTTTTTGATTTTATTATTGACGGCGAAGCTAATGGCGAGGGCATGGCGACGAACCCAGCAGCGATCAGGAAGGTAGAAAACGCCATCCCTACCAAACTTTTTCTTTTCTTCATCGATGGGCATCTTCTATTTGTGTGGGCTCCATCGATTTCTACTGCGTTGATTAGTTGTCCTTCGTTTCCTTCTCTTTCTTTCTTTTCTACCTGTTCTCCTTACACCTTTTTGCTCCCTGCTGTACTAGTATTATATGCATGGAAAGAATAGAAAAGAAGAATTTCTCCCCTCATTCTTTTGGGGAATGGTAGACTTGAAGTTGGGGGAGGCGACGAGTTTTCGGGAGTGAGGAAAGAGCCGGAAATACTTCGCAAGGCTTGATATTGGTGGGTATGATCTTCTTCTTGACACAGAAATAAACCGCTTTCATCTTTCTCATTGCCTATTCCCTAAAAATTTTGCATTTTTGCTTCTCTTTTACGAGTTAGGTTTTAGTGAAGATCTAGGTTCTATTGATCTTGGCGTTTTGTTGTGCAATTTAACTGTTTTTCTTGTTAAAACCCTTTTGTTTATATGCATAAATGCTACCGATCAGTTTGCTTCTTAACTAGCAGAATTCAGGATTTTTAACACTTTTCTAGGGTTTGAGATCTATGCTGAAGCAGTTAGCTTCTATGCTCTCAGTTTTTTTTACTGGTAGATTTAGTTTAGTTCAGAGTTTTGTTGCTTCGTGAAATCCCAAATAATCTCGGTTTTTTCGGGTAGTTTCCTTGATAGGATGAATATTGTTCTGCTGATCTTTTCGGCATGTTGAGTGATTTCGCTACTCTTTATGTCTTTGATCTGCTGTTGATGACTAGCAATACTTTGTTTTTCTGCTTCGAGCGTGATTCTTTTATTCACTGTGCTCCTTTTGGAATAACTTTCAGGTGATTTTGATTCTGCTGAAGCAATGTATGGGAACTTGTCTGTATCCTTCCATGTATAGCTTGAGGTATTATTTTTGGTTAATGTTTCAATATAAATTGCAGCTCATTTCCTCTTCAATTTGCTCATTATTTCTATATTTTTTTCTCAGGGTGTGTGACATAAATCAGTTAGTAACAGAGAGCTTTTATCAACTCTTGTCCTCCTTGTAGCTCATCTGTTTGTAGTTGTTCCTTGCTCGAATCTGATACCTGAATATTTATTGGTAGAAAATTTAGGAAATTTCATCTTCGAAGTGCTTATTGCTGTGCTTTGCTTTGCTTTCTTGGAATCATGGAAGCTGCATCAAATGCTGAGCCGAATCGGTCGTACTCATGGCGATCAGACTTCCATATTAGTCCAAAGAATTGTAAATGGCTTCAGGATAACCTAAATGGTGAATTTGACTCCTCCATTTTCTTCCCATTTTACATTTTTAAGTAATTTGCTCATAACGAACTGAAGGTAATAAATAGGCCATATCTTGTAATATATTTTTGTCTGATATAAGTATTAAGCTCTTGATTCATGTATTTGCTGACAACTCAGTTGTATGATTGTAAACGAGGAGCCTGAAACTACTTTGACAGCTCTTATTTTTCTGATTGAAAATTTTTAGGTAACTCGTTTTGAGCTTGAATTTCATCAGAAACACTTAGGGCTGTCGAAAATCCGATTCTTCCTATTCTCGTGCACTAAACATACCACAATGATTCTCAAACTCCTTTTAGGAGCCAGCATGCTTGCATTCATTTGTTAAGTACATAATTTATACGAGGAGTTAAGCAGCTTAACTTTTTAAGCTGTTGTTCTCTTATCTCAGGAAGCTGCTTAAAGCTCAATCAAGTTAAACTACCTATCAAGTAGCTTTTTAAGTTAGTCTGCTTATCTCAATATTTAAGCAACTTTATGCATCTTGAGCAGAGCAGTGTAATCATTTGGATGCAATTTACTAAAGCAGTGTAACTTTAAGCAAACAGGACGTCATTCAGATCCAAAATTGACCTAAGTAGCTTAAATTTTAAGTGAAGCTGCTTAAGTTGTTCTTAAGGGGGCGTTTGGTTCGATTTTATTTTAATGTTATGATCATGTTATCCAGATGCTATAATATCTAGATATCATCTTTTGATTTACAATTTTAAAATTTTTTAGAAGGTTATCTGAAGATATTGTTAAACCAAATTATTTTCTTTAAATAACATGACATAGCATCAAGTTAACATTAAACCAAACGCACCCTAAGTTGCTTAAGTTGGTTGCCAAATGCATGAAAATTACGAAAATGCTTATATGGAATATTATTTTGCTTTCAATGGCTGCTTGTGCTCTAATTTTAAAGATAATATTATGTTTGAAATATATTCAAGTGTTTATGGGTTGGTGCTGTGCAAAGCTAAAGGTTTTCTACAACTTGAACTTGAACTTGGTTGTTTAACTCTGGTGAACTGGATTATTGGTGGTGTTTTTGAAGATCAAATCTATTCTAATTAAATTGGTGGCAAAGGTTACTCGTACTTGGAGAGAAGCTAACAAAGTAGCTGATGCCCTGTCTAAGTTGGGTGGAGAATTATTGATGTTTTCTTTTCATGTGTAACTAAAGCATGAATATTACAGATATGGAGATGAAGATCAAAGCCATGATAAAGCTTGTAGAAGAAGATGCTGATTCCTTTGCAAGAAGAGCCGAAATGTACTACAAGAAGAGACCTGAGCTTATGAAATTGGTGGAAGAATTTTACCGAGCTTATCGTGCATTAGCAGAAAGATACGATCGTGTGGCTGGGACACTTCGCGAGGCTAATCGGACAATAGCTGCTGTTTTCCCGAATCATTCTGAGTTACTGTTCCCTGAAGAAGCATCCACTGGATTGGCTGATGTTGGTGATGAAGAGGCTGGTGAGAGGACTCCATTCAGTGACAAGGAAGAGTTGAAGCGTATGAGTTGGCTCTTTTCTGATGAAGTTCTTAAAAAGATTGGTGAAAACATGTTTAAGAACTTGAATTTGAAAGAAGATAGGGGAAAGGATTGTCAATGCGAGAAACTGCAGGAAGAACTTTCGAATTTGTCAGAAGAGAATAAAAACCACAAAAGCCACATTTTATTTGAATCAGCGCGTGCTGGTAAAGCTGAAACTGAGTTGAATAATCTGAAAGAGGCTATTTCAAAGTTGAGAGTTGAGTTGGAAGCCACGTTTCATCAGTATCAGGCCTCCGAAGAGAGGATAATGAATCTCGAGGCTGAAATTTCTCAAATTCAAGATGAATTTCAGCATCTTAATGATGAGATGAGCATTAAAGCTTCAAAACTTAATATTTCTGAGGATCGATGCCGCAGTCTAGAACAGGAAAATTCATGTTTAAAGTTAGAAGTGGATAAGCTTAATCAGGTTCTGATTAGGCAAAGAGAAGAAGCTTTTGATTTTGTTAACGAGAACCAGAATCTTTGCCACCAACTAAATTCAGAGTCAAAACGAGCAGATCAAGTTGAATCTGATTCCATCAGTTTGAAAGATGCTATCACCAAATTAAAATCTGAGATGGCAACTGCACTGTTGCAGTACCATGTTTCCCAAGGAAGAATATCTGACCTGGAATATGAGATTCGACATATTAATGATGAGATGTCCGTAAAGGTCTGTAAACTAAACATGTCTGAGGATCAATGTCTTTCTCTACGGGAGGAGAATAAATCCTTGCAGCGGAAACTTGATGAGCATAAGCAGAGATTGATGAGGCAAGATGAGGAAATTTCCATGAGGGATGAAGAATTACATAGAGTAAAACAGACGCTAGAAGATATGCACCAGCAAAACATACATGCCGAAATTAAGGAAAACTCATTGCAGTTAGAAGTTAATATGCTCAAACAAAGACTTGTGGGGCAGGAGGAAGAGCTGTCAAAGAGGGAAAAAGAGTTGGCTAAACTCAAAAGGTGCATAGAAGATGAATGGCACAAGCATATGAACAGTGAATGGGCTCAGCAGTCATTGGTGAACTTACATTATCAATCTGATGAAAAGCTGAGAGTTTTGAGTTTGGAGATTCAAAACAAAAATGACAAACTGAAAAGAATGGAATTGAGAACAACTGACTTGGAAGAAGAATTAAGGCAACTTTACAATGAAAACAATGATTTGATAGACAAAAGCATTTCAACTGTTTCAAAAATAGTAAGTCTTCAAGATGAGATCATATCCTTGAGGGGGTTAAAGCAAAATCTTGAGAAAGAGCTGCAGATTCATGCAGAGGAAAGTAGGTTTCTTCAGCAAGAGCTTTCTTCTATTGAGAATGAGCGTAATGGTTTTGAGAAAGGGCATCGAGAACTTACAGATAAATTGGGTGAAATGCAATTTAGTAAAGCTGGCTTAGAGGAAGAACTGAGGCATCTTCGCAATGAAAACTATGTTTTGAAGGAAGAAAGCTATGCATCTCTTTCAAAGATATTAAGTCTTCAAGATGAGATAATTTCCTTGAGGGAATCAAACCGGAAACTTGAAGATGCTCTTCAGTTTCATGTAGAGAAAAAGGAAGCGCTTCAGCAAGAGCTTTCTTGTCTCAAGAACGAGAAAAATGATGCAGAGAAAAGGCACCATGACTTGACCCAGCAAATCGAGAGAGTCAACTGTAATGTGGACTCTCTGCAGGCATTGATTATGGAATTTCATGATGGATGTGAAGGACCAAAATGCAAGAAATTTGAGAAATTAGAAGATGAGAAACCCTTTTATTTTGACAAGTTCAGGCTTATGGAGGATCTTCCTGAAAAGAACGCCATTTATAACATTTCACTTTCAAATATGAATACTGAGTTGATATGTTTGCAGGAGAAGATTAAAGGCTTGGAAGAATACTTTCAATCTCTTCATGGCAATATTCTTAAGACTGTGCGAGTCTCTCATGCTGAGAATGTCAACCAGAAAATAGAAAAGGTTTCGGCAACAAATTCATTCCTTGAGAATTCCTTGTCTGATCTTAACGTGGAATTCAATATCTTGAGAGGGAAGGTTAAAAATTTGGAAGAATCTTGCCTGTCTTTCTGTGACCAGAAGTCCCACCTTATCGCTGAAAACAGCGACCTTATTCCTCAGGTACATGATTCTATAACAACGTTTTGACCTAAAGAGGTACGTGTAAGCAAATGTGGGGATCCAACTCACGACATTAAAGAAAGCATGGGAAGATTGAAAATTATTGGGATATGGTTTTTATTCATAAATTTGAATAAATCACTTGCATTCGTAGAGAATGTTGCTTTACACAAAGTCAATGGAGAAGGGAAATCCATGCTACTAACTGACAAGTTTTGGTTTAAGGCTTTGTTATTATTATTGTTATTGTTTTTTGGTCAACTTGATCTCATCTCTTCACATCAATGTGATCATCCTATTTTTATGGTTGATATTGGTTATCTTTATACATTGTCACATTTGAACTTTCAAATCTTAATGATTTGTTTGTCTGTGGGGTTATTTTTAATTAGGGTTAAATATAATCTTTGGTATGATATTTTTGTTTCGAGATTTATGAATGATTTGAAATAAAGTTTCTTTTTATTTTGATATGTGGAGGATGTGAAATAAATTTAGTTTTTTATCTTGAAATTTGTATAAAATGTGAATAAAATTGATTTTAATGTTGAATTTTATGTATGATTTGAAATATTGTTAGTTTAATGTTGAATTTTGTGTATGATGTGATGTACAAGTTGATTTTAACCAAGATTAAACTTAACCTGGAAAAATAAAAAAAAAAATCTTGTTGTCATTTTACCAAGAAGAGGAGTTGCTATCTCCCAGATATCTGAATTGTTTTTTGGCTGTCAGGCAAAACGAGTTGGTTTGCATCTGCAGAGCTTGGAGAATCGATTTCTGCTCTTTGAAGAAAATATTAAAAATACAGAGGAGAAAGAACTTCACCAAGTGAGTACCTTAAATAATCAGATTTATCTTTTGAAAGAAACAATTCAGGCTATGATGGAGGAGCTTGAAGAGGAGCAGTATAAAACAGTGAAAAGTGAGATTGATAGCTTCATTATGCTCCAAGTTTTAGTTGATATGAAGGACAAGAATCTGTCTCTTTCAGAGGAGTGCCATAAGTACAAGGAGAAATTGAGAAGAACAAAAGAACTAATTTTCGGTTTAAAACATGAATGGACCTTTCAGGAGAAAAGGCTGGCTTTGCTGTCAGAGGATATTGCAAAGCATTTTCAAGGGATTAATGTCAAAATCAAGGCCGATGATGCCGATAGAGATTGTAAGACTTCAAATAAGGGGGATGATGGAGTGCTACATATTATTTTGGATAAAATCACAGTGTTGCAGAATTATCTTCCAGGTGCCAAGGAAGAAATACATCAACTTCTGTTTGAGAGATCCTTATTTTCCACATTTTTGGAGCAACTTGGGCTGAATTTGACTGAATTGAGCGCACAACGGGAAGTCATGAAGGAGGAATCTTTCAAGCTAGAAAGCTCAATGCTCCAAAGTACAAACCAGGACTTCTTTGAGACAAGCAAGAAGTCATCAAGTCAACAGTTACTGGATTTAAATGGTACTCGCAAAAGATTGCAGGCTCAAATTCAAAGGTTGCTGGAACAAAATAAGTCTTTGACAGAGAAAGTATACAAGTTAAGGGCGCAAAATGAAATGTTGGATGAAGAAAATGAAATTATTCTGGAAAAAGCTATAACTGATGAGTTCCTCTCATTAATTTTGTGGAGTTTCAATGATGAGAAATCCTCAGAAATTGAATGGTTAATTGGGGGTGTTGAACACCTTTACCTTGTCACAAATGAACTGGGCCAGGAGATGAGATCAATTAATAGAAAAATGAGAGCTTTAGAATCTGAAAATATGCATCTGAAGGAGGAGTGCAGAAATCATATAGTGCTTCTTGAAGATAAAATCCAGAAAGCCAGAAATGCTTTAGGGAACCTGAATGTGAAGACTCAGACAGGGACTAAACTATCTGAATGGAGAGAAATGGAGATCCAAGATACTCAAAATTTACAAATATTTAAAGTTCCTGAGGATGATATACTGGAGAGCAATAAGGTGAAGCTTGTTAGAGAGAAGTTGGAGAATCTTTTGTTAACCGAAGAAAATGCTCTTAAAAGTACTGAAATTTCTAGATTACATTGACTGAATGAACTATTAGAGGAGGAGCTTCACAAAATGCATAACAAAGTCAAAACCCTTAGAATGAAAGAGAACTTGACATCTACAAGTGAGAGAAACGCACAGGAGAGTAAGTGCTGCAAAGAAGTTGCTGTGTTGCTTCAGGATCTTCATGCTTCATCTATTTTGGCAATGGTCCTTGAAGAGGAAGTTATTGGGTTGATGCAGACAATTAAGGGTCTTGAAAGTGAGATTTTGCAGTTAAGGATGGCACTTAAAGAAGAAATTGCTCTCAGAACTTCTCACAGTGGAGATTTCAAGGAAAAACTTGATGTACTTGAAAGAGAAAATGTTAAACTGAAAGCAGAATTGAATGCTTATCTTCCAATTGTCGTCTCCTTAGACAATGATATTACCTCTCTGGAGGAACACACCCTTTCTTTAGCAAATCGTCACATTCTAAACAATAAGAGAAAACAGGTGAACTTTATTTAAGCTATATTTGAAGTGTGCTAAATATTCATATTTCTTGTTACTAAGGACATGAATCCACATTGATTGATATCAGGGTAGTTTATTCGCACCTCTTCAACGAAAAAAGAGTAGTCAGCCTCGAATTAAAGATTACACTCCTAGAGCATCAGCAGGAATTTTGGAGCTGAAAAGATTGCGAGCAAAGGTTAAGGTGCTTCAGAAGGCAGTAACAGACACAGACAATCTGTCCGAAACTACTACTGAGGGTGCAGCAAGAAAAAGCAAAGCAAGGAAATCAAAGGGGAGGGAGGGGATGATGGAAACTCGAAAGAAGAAAGATATCATCTTTGATCTCGAAAAGAGTATTGAATCTGGCAAACATGATGACCTGGTCGTTGATTATCCTAACAAAGTTCCTGAAGGGAAATTTGAGCAGACGATGAAAGATATTGAACTTGATCATGTCTTGAGTACTCCTTGGCATCAAGATGATTTCAGAATTGAAACTGAAGACCTTAATCTTCGGGTATGGGAGCCTGTGATTGAGAAAAACATAGAGTATCATCAGATTGAAAACATTGAGAAGGATGCAAGGGAAAATTTGTCTTCTGAACTTGTTATTGGGAAAGAATTGGCCTTTGCTACGCTGGAGAACCCAGCAAAGAAAACCCAACTATCGCATCAAGAATGGGTCAAGAGTGTCAGTGCAGCTCTTTCTGCTGATGCTCATAAACTGTTGGTACTAGGGAAGACTTTGGAAGAACTGAAACGAATCACTGAATTTTCTGAATCTAACCGTCAGCCTTCAGTTACCGAGTTCAATGTTATTAAGGTACAGTTGAGGGAGGCTGAAGGAGGCATCATCAAGTTGATTGATTTCAACTGCAAGCTAACTAAAATGACCGAAAACTTTGTTTCCTCTGACAGCAATAAGCAAAAAAGACAATTCTTTGACCGAGTTCAAAGAGTTTCAGAAAAGACAAGTGGGTTTGAGCTGAAACTGCAAAAGATTCAGGTCTTGCTATCAAAAATCCAGGAAAAACACAAAGAAAGCAAGGCACCCAAAGCCATGGAAAGGAGATCAAAACTCCCCCTGAAAGACTTGATATATGGAAAGAGAAGTGAGCCAAAGCAGATGAAACGGCGATTCTGCGATTGTATGAAGCTGAAAACTAAATGGAATTGACTGAATCTTTGTACTGTCTTCTTAACTAGCAAGTTGAAGTACTTTTCATTTGCTCTTTGAAGATGGGAGCAGAAACTGACGTTGTTGTTCTTCCTTGGACCCTTTTTCTTCAACAAGTAGATGTAACTAGTGTGCAGTTTTATCTTTATTCTCGTTCAACAGCACACTGGTGCTTCTTTCTCCTCATTATTTGATCGCAATCGCTCTCCATTTATCATGTAGCGAAAGATTGACATCTGGTTTTATATTTGTCTAAGAGATTAAGAAAATCCAACACATTTGATGAAAGATCCTCCTCTGATCATTTGTTCAGTCATGTAGGATTTAGTTGTATGAAATTGATTTGAGTTGAATTACAATAACTACTATTATGTTTTTATCTTGCTACGTGAGACAAGTCATATAAATTTTTTTATTTACGATTTTTTTTTTCTAAGTTCATATACTCTGAGCAATAAATTTATTATTAATAATATATCAAATTTTATAAAAGTTCAGAGAATTAAATAAAACATAATTTACTCACAAGACAACAAAGAAACAATAATAGAAAATCGATTTTATTTTTAATCATATGACTGAATTCCCTTATCTCAAATCTAAACGATTGATGTACTTTTTTGTTGTGTTGAAATTAATCAAGAAATGAGTATATCTGCGAAAAATTTAAGAGTTGTACTAATTAAAGATAAACTTAGAGAAAGTCGATTTAGATAATTTAGACATATAAATTATAAGTCAATTGAAGCTATAGTTAGAAAATTTAAATTATTGAAATTTTTTTATGTACAAAGAGAAAGAGAGAGATTAAAAAAGACATAATAAAAAATTATAAGGAGTAAAGCAAATCGACTTCGATTTTTGAATGATCCGCCTCACTTCTGTTTCTATTGTAACAAAAGATTCCTTTTTTTCGTTTTATTCACTTAGACTTAGATAAAAATTCACAAAGAAAATAAAAAATTTATATAATCGATTTTACTTAGTAAAATTAAGGCCTGATTGTTATTATTATTATTGTTATTGTTGTTCTGTCCGATTCATCTTTTGGCCTGCAAGAGCTCTCTCTCTCAAATTTAATTATATATATATATATATGATATTCTTTTAATAATATTATAAAATATAATATTACATATTATATTCACATTCGGTTGCTTTCTCTTCGAGCAATGGTGAAATTATAATTTAATCTCATATTTCTCTTACTTTTACACAAGAGCCTTAAATTATTTGTTCTAAATTCTTTTTAATTAATTTCAAAACTTTAATAGACCTTTCTATGGTACAAATTCATTTATTTTTTTTTAAATATTTCTAATAAGCTTAAATATATTTAAAATATAAATAATAAAGTTAATTATTATTCATTTCAGTTAATCTAGTCTTTCATTGTAGGGTTTGAAAGTAAAAACTAATGTTTCATTTAGTTGAAATATATTTTAATAAAATTAATTTTTTTTAAGATGAAAAGAGAATTTTTTAATATTATAAAGCATTGTAAATTAAAATATTTGAGTGCTATTCATTTATGTTAATTAACCATGAAGTGCTTTTTACATTTGAGCCATGAAGATTCTTCAAATTGACATTTTTTTAACTTCAATTTTATGATAAAATATATTTAATTAATTTAAAATGTTTAGTTAAAAATATTGGTCATGTTTTCCTTAAATTAATTTTGATATCAAAAAGCCAAAAGACCCCATCAAATCATATATTAATTGTAATGTCATGAATTGGATGAGGTTAATATAAGGCTTTTTAATATCGCTTTTAAAGATCTAAGATTATTATTATTATTATTATTTTAAAATTAAATAAAAAATAAATGACTATAATTTAAGATAATTGAATGAATATATATATATATATATATAAGATTTTATAAATAATTAAAAATTAGATTGATTTTAGTTTGAATTGAATTTGATTTGGTAATAAATGAGGTAGATCTAACTCAAATTAAGATTAAATTAATTTTTTAATTAATTTTTAAAATTAAATTTTAGATAGAATAAAAAAAATTAATTCAATTGCTATTTTGGAGGCCTTTATCTGCTGTACGGCTGTATTTCTTCCAGCGCTCCTTCCCTCACTTCCAGAACCTTCGTCGGATCCTGCACCTCCGCGTAGATTTGGATACCTTCCTCTCTCTACCTACAGACGCGGCTGATTTCATTCGCTTATATTTGAATCCGTCCGCCAAATCTCCGTTAATCCCCATTCTTGTCCAGCTCCGGCTCCAGCTTGCCGTCAGATTTTCCGCCGACAACAAATGTCATACTCTTTTCAGTTCTTCCCGGTTTCCTCAGTCCCTTTCACAATTTCAGCACCGTTCTAGTGCTGGAACATCAGCCGAGTCTAGGATCTGCTTGCCTTGCAAAGCCCCCTTCTCGTTCAAAACCCATATGTGATTAGTGATTCTTGTTCGATTTCTTGGATCAAGTTTCGATCTTGCAGTAGATTGGTTTTTAGTCCATGGAGCCGCAGAAGAATATAGTAAAAGAGGAGTATCCCGATGAATACTCCGCAGCCGAGCCGTCGTCCGTCACCAGATATTCGAAGGCGGCGGCGAAGCCGCGCCCGATGGAGGGATTGCACGATCCCGGCCCCACGCCGTTCCTGACGAAGACCTACGACGTGGTGGATGACCCGAGCACCGATCCGGTGATCTCATGGAGCCGGACGAACAATAGTTTTGTTGTCTGGGATCCGCATGCTTTTGCGGTGACTCTGCTGCCCAGATACTTCAAGCACAACAACTTCTCCAGCTTCGTCCGTCAGCTCAATACTTATGTAAGTAGCATGCTGTTCTACTTTTTCTTTGGAATTGAAGACGGGGATTAATTTATGAAACCTTCTGGAATCTGTATTTGGTATTTTTCGATTGAAGAATGGTTTGTTCTTTTTCTACTTTTAGGTGTAAGCTCCTGAAATGTTCGTTTGAGAATTCACATTGGGAGGTAGCTCTAATGTCTTTAAAAAGCTTCCTCTTTATTAAGGATGAGGAGTATAGCTTATCACTTTAGTAGTTCTACATATATGTAGACCTTTTAATTCTATCATTGAGAGTATCTTGATTATACCTTTTTTACAGTGCTGATGTCGTATTTGGGTTCAATTTCAGCAGTTCTTATGGGATTGCTGATAACACTAACAAGAAGCCAATAACTTGGGGATTTGACCTTTATTTTCTTACTTAATTATTACCTCTTATGATTCATATATTTGTTTGTTTCTTTTGTTTTAAAAATAAACTGTAGGAAAGTATGTTGTAGGAAGTAATGTGTTTGCTGTTTCTCTATTCACTAATTATAGAAGATGATGTGAAGAAAGAAGATTGGAGATGGAAAAGGAAGATATATGGACTTTTGCTTATGTCTCTTGCTCTCTGAAGTACGTTGTAGAGGTATATTGTGTATTGATCTCCTCAAACATGCCCATCTTTGTGCTTAGAAATATCTGATCAAGAACCAAAATGGCTTTCATGATTTGCTTTTCCAATGCTTAAGCTTTTTTCTTGATCCATATGTTCCTTCGGCCTTTGTCTTGTTCAAATGGTTGCAAAAGTTATGATGCAAAAATTTGTCTGTTAGGTTTATTTCTCAAACTTAATATGATAGTAAAGAATGAAAACAGCGAGCTACTGATGGAAAACTTGACATATAAATTTCCTCTTCTCTTTACTTTTTGTTTCAAAGAGAACTACCATGCATGTGATGCATCATGGTGCTGTTTTAGACTTGTAAAATGGACTATCAGCAGATCACTGTGCTGTTTTCCCTTATGTGTTTGAAAACTGTAACTCAAGTCATGCTGATAGCTGATAATTTTTGGAATATAGTGTGAAGCTTAATTCCCCAGTTATAATTTAGTCTACCAACCTGTTGGAGCCTGAAGTTCAAAGTTAACTTTTATTTTTGAAAACCAAAGAATTTTGAATTATGTATTGATCATAGATAATTGTTCAGACTTGAGGTTATCTTATAATTTGGTTTCCACACATATCCTCACTATAGCCATGGAAGTATGAGAAATTTTGTTGAACTACAAAAAATTTGCATGTCCTTGTTCGTCTTCTATCTCTTTATGTGATGCTTCTGTCAGTATTTGAGATTTGTTTAGTTCAATTGTAACAATATTGGTGCTATCCTTATGGTGAAACACCAAGACTTTATCAAGGAACAAAAAAGAATAAAGGAACTTCGTTGATATATAGATTGCCTTGACCATTAGAAAAGGCTTTATAAAAAAATCTCATCGAAAGAACACAGAATCTTCTTTAATATACTTAAACCACCAAGGCAGAAGAGTAAATGTGAAAACACCTTCTAGGATCTTGTATAGCTTTAAAGATAGAATTTTATGGGGTTTTATGTGGGCAGTCTAAAAACCATTAGTTGCTATAATCTCAATAACTAGCTGGTATGTGTTAAAGTGACTCACCAAAGAGTTTCAGGGATCTCCACTTAGAACTCTACTTAGGTGAAAACAGAGAATGTTTCCCTATTCTTTTTCTTTTTTGACAAAGAAGACTTGTGAAAGTTGGATCACTCTTGCATTGATCTTAATTGTTAGAATTCTCATTTCAACAAAGGACCTCTTGATGCTCGTACAGTAGACCTCTTGTTCACTGCAGCAACATCTCACTCCGCACCACAAATCATCCACACACTCATGCATTTTTTGTCTTTGCCTTTGTTATAGCATAGTGATTGGGCAATGTTTTTTTGAAATGTTCTTCTAAGAATGTGTTGCACGTCACTTTTAGGACAATAAGCATCTTTCCATAATGGCTTATTAGTCGGCTAAGATGGCTACTATTTTATAACCGTTTGAGATTCTTTGACCTTCTTTTCATTGTATTGAAGAATGAGCAATTCCTTGAATATTGTAATGTCTTCATCAAGAAAAGTGTGCCACTCCTTGAAGATTAACCCTTTGAGGTCTTCTCATATGACATTTTCCTATCCTTGTTTTTAGCTTCCTTCTTCGATGCTTCCAATCATTTGTTTGAACCTCAGTCAAGGTTTTAGTGCTTCTTGAAATTTCAATGAGTCTCTCTTTCAAGGATTCCCTACGCTCTTCAAAATTGACTAGTTTCTTTGATGTCAACTTTATTTGAGAGGTTTCTTCGACAACCCTTCTCGACTTCTCCCTCATTATCATAAGAAAGAGATCCTTTAAATCTTATGAAATTGGATCGCTTAATTCTTAGGCTTTGCTGTTGGCCTCATCATCATGTATGTTGAATTTTCATCATTGCGGATCTTCCTCAACATTCTTCTCTCGTCTAAGTGTAACTAGGTACCTCATAGTCGATTTCTTTGAGTTCACTTTTTGGTTATATTTGCATCCAAGTAGCTCATAATTTTCGTTTATTCTCTTTCAAAAGATAGAGCCAACTTATGAAATTTGCTCGAAGGTATCAGAGGATTCAGTTGATTGTTGTTCAGTGTTTTTATTGTTGGTTGGAAAGAAACTTGCTTATGACTTCAAGTCTCCAATAGCGTGAACTATATGTGGCGATGCCCACATCTTGACATATATCAAACTTTCTACTATGAATGAGTAGGGGATTTTTGATATCACCGCCTTTTCAACCTTTGTAGAAGTGCTCTATTTGGTTGATAGTCGAAAATAGCTTTTAAGAGTGTGGCAATCCACTTGGCTTTATCCATGTTGAGTTTTCGGAGAATCTTCTCATCACATGACTCCTACCACAGCCACAGCTTCTTCACCTTCATGTCCCTCTACATTATCATGCCTAAAATTTGCTTTGCAAATCCAAAGTCCTTGATACTTTACTAATCTCAGCTTTTATTTTCTTGATCTCTTTGATGTTTCTTTCAATGACTTAACATATTATTGACATATAACTATAGAGCCATGAAGTCTTCTCCTCAACTGTTCTTCACGTAGACACAACAGTTTGATTTGTTCAATAATCTCTATGTTCAACCACAAACGAGTGATACTTTTTTGTATAATTGTTAGGGAGCAATTTTATAAGTATCAAGATTTAGGAACACCTATAGCCTGCACACCTTTTCAACTCATAACGGAGTTCTTGGAATGGCTTATAAAACCTTGGTAATCACTTATTTATTTTCAATCTTCTCTCCAAGCTCCATTAGGTGCAAGCTCCTGGCAAGTTCTAGGACTAGTGAGTTGTCAAAGGGACACAGAATGAATTGTCTCACATTCGAAAAAGAGGGAAGTTTATTGAGCACATAGCATGATGTGTTTCGTCACTTGGTGCCTACGTCAACCTTAAGGCTTTCACTAGTAGTCACTCCTTAAAAGGGAATTGGTAGAAACCCTAACACAATCATCCTTTATACACTAGAGGCGTTTTTCACTCACTTGTGAAAGCATGACACTCAACATTCTATTGATCATACACTGGAGGTCCTCTTCATTCAAGGGAAATATCACATGTCCTTCAAGCTCACAATTTTAGAGACTTTTCGTACACTCTGGGGAAAAGATTTTCCTTTAATTCAAATCCTAGAGGCTCTTCTCACACTTAATCTGAGGGATCAACTCTCACCTTCTCAAGTACCAACATAATGGACCTCCACTAACTTGAAGGAAATAAAAGGTAAATACAAGATACAATGAAATAAAATACAACTGGCGCTGCTTATTATTAAACCTTGAAGCCCTAGGTGAGGAATGAACCAATCTTGAAAATCTTGAGCAATTCGATCTTGATTTAGTCTTTGGAGCTCTCTATTCATGTATCATCATCAATAAGGTTCAATGGTAAACAATAGAGATCAACTTGGCTTAAAAGACCCCTTACATCTATTTATAGAAGAGCTCTGACAACTAATTTTGAATTACAAAAATGGGCCTTAAGTCAACTTAACAAAAGCTTTATTTGACTTAACTACTACTCGGTAGACTCAAACAGCCAATTACTAGTCAACTCAAGGAATCTTTAAGTTGACTTAGTGGTACTTTTTAAAAACAACTCTTTAAGATCCTTAAGGCGACTTAGGATACCCTTAAGTCAACTTTGCACTTGATTGTGCCAAAAACAAGTTTTATCTCAAGGTGATAGTCCAACCTTAAGTCGATTTAGCACAGTAAAATTTTAATTCCTGTTCTTGGCACAACATAGGCTAATTAAGGTTTATGCCAATTAAGTTATGAATATATCTTGTGCTCATTAAATGATTCATTCCAATCTTAGCACTACCAAGACCAATCTCACTATAATTCTACTCAAAATCAAAATCTAAAATCCATATTGTTCAACTTAAGGTGTTAAGTAGTTTGTTAGATCTGTTTTGGTTTGCTCTTGATCCTTGATCTCTCCACCACTTGAGTTTATTCTCTTCAAATCATGTCAATGGAGAGCATCAAGAATTCGTTCAACATTCGAGCCTGCAACATTAAACTTGGAGAGGCACTAGTGACAACTAACTTTATTGTGTTGATAAATTTAACAATATGGCCCCGTTTGTTTAGGAGTTTAAAATTAACCTGGTTTAATTTTAACCAGGCATATCACATCACACATAAAATTTAATATTAAAAATTAAATTTATTTCACATCCTACACATATTACTAAAATAATAACTAACTTATATCACATCCCTCACATATTCCAATATAATAACTAACTTTATATCACATCCCTCACATATCCCAACATAATAACTAACTCTATTTCACATCATTCACAACTTTCAATAAAAAAATATCTCCATCCAAATTTAATTTTAACTTTCTTAAATTTAACCTTACAAACAAACATACCCTATGAATTAACATTAATCATAAAAGAGGAACCAAAAGTACTAACTTGAAAATGGATGCTTAAAGGATTTTATGTGTGCAGATGTATCCATAGTTGTACAAGTCTGACAACTTGATTTAAGAGTTGGTTTGGGTGGCTCTCTTCGGTGTCTCATCAAAGAGTTACATAGGTCTTTACTTCAGAATCTACATAGTTAGAAATAAACACTCTATGTATTTTTCTTGTTCCTTTTTGTTGACAGACTTTGAAAATTGGATCACCCTCGCATAGATCTCCATTGCTAGGATTCTCATCTCGACAAAAGATTTTTTAGTGCTTTTATGGTAGACCTTTGGTACACTGGGATTCTCATCTCAACAAAAGATTTTTTTTAATGCTATTATGATAGACCTCTAGTTCATAATGTCTTTACCACGTTTGATACACTTCTTCAACTGGGCGCTCATCAAGTGCATGATCAGGGGATGCAAATTGAGATCGTGGAAATTTTGACAACTCAACTATTGTAGAAGTGAGTAAAGACCCATGGGAGGATAACACTCTATACCAAATTCTTGAGGAAATGGATATCTATTAACCCAAAAGTCTAGACTGCATATAACTACCACAACATGTGATCAACATAACTATGTGAGTAATTTTCTAAACATTCTCAAGTGCGCACAACAGTTGCTTATCGTCAACATGCATTCTGAACAAGCTCAACATGATGAAGCTTCGTTGCATACCAAAACTGTATGCCATGATCCTCCCACAACCTAGGCGGCCCCTTAAATTTTACGTGGTATGTTGATTGAATCTGGACTTCTGATCTTATTATGTTTCAATGTGGTTCAAAAAGCTGTGATTTTAATTCGGCTTAAATCTTCTTCAAGTGATTCCCGTAACTTGGAGACTGGATTATGCAGGGGTTTAGAAAGGTGGATTCAGATCGATGGGAATTCGCGAATGATGGGTTCCTGCGAGGACAAAAGCATTTGCTGAAAGCTATAAAGAGAAGAAAGCCACCCCCCCATTCTCCTTCCCAGCAGCAGTCACTCGGTCCATTTCTCGAGCTTGGCCATTTTGGGTTAGAAGGAGAAGTCGAGCAGCTGAAGCGTGATAAGAGCATTTTGATGGCTGAGTTGGTGAAGCTAAGGCAGGAGCAACAAAACTCATTAGCGTATCTTCGAGCAATTGAAGACCGAATTCTGGGAACTGAACAGAAGCAGCAGCAGATGATGGTTTTCTTAGCTCGGGCTTTACGGAGCCCCGACTTTCTGCAGCAGCTACTTCAGCAGAAAGAAAAATGGAAGGAGCTCGAAGAAACTATTTCTAAGAAGAGGAGAAGACCGATGTCTGTTAAAAGTTGAAGAAGGATTTGAGGGTATTTCTCGATGCGAAGTTCCTGATTTAGAGAGCTTGGCTTTGAAGATTCAAGGGGTTAGGGAGGAGGAGGATGATGATGATGATGATGAACAGAAAGGAGAGACTGAAGCTGATCAGTTGAATGATGATTTCTGGGAGGAGTTGCTGAATAAAGGTATTAATTTATGGAGTTATTTTAGTTAGAGTAAAAGATGTATATATGTAGGATGTAAAATAAATTTAATTTTTATTTTAAAATTTGGGTATGAAATGAAATAATGTTGATTAAAATTTATGCAGAATTTAAAATATTGTTAGTTTAATATTAAAAATTTGTGTATGATATTATCTGTAAAGAAACATCACATCATTAAGCTGAAAAATGATTTTCTTTTTTATTTGTAATAATTTATTACATTCTTAAAGATTCTGTTAGTGCTGAATTTTTTTTTTTTAAATTTTTGCAATTGCTTTCAAAGTTGAACAAATGCTCCTTCAAAGTTTTGGTCTTCAAGAAGATCTTCTTTTCAATGATCATAAAAGAGGAGTTAGTAGTGGGATAAAAATCATAAAATTTCTTCTTGGAAATCAAGGAAATGGAACTTAAAAGCACAAAATTATGGAAAGTAAAGACTTTTGTGGAAAATTAGGTCAGTAGATTTTGGTTAGGAAGAAATCGATTGTTGATTTTTATAACGAAAATGATATTCTTTGTAACATATGTTACGAGTTATTCTTCATTTTTTTTTTGTTTCGAGTGATATTTCTATTTTAGTTAGAATTAAGGGGCTTCTTGTGTAATTTACTCAATGTTTTAACTTATAATTTGATTTTCTTGTGTGTTCTCAAGTGTCCATTTATGGAGGGTCTTTTTGTTCCTCATTATTATTATTTTTTAATTTTATGTTTGCTTTTAGTTCTTTTTTTTAATAGACAATCTATGTTTATACAATTTTAGATTGGATTTTGTTTTTTATTTTTTATTTTAATGGGTTAAATTAATTATATTTTTTGGATCTGTTATAAGATTGTTGGGCTAGGCCTGTAAATGGGTCGGAACTTGATCTGATTCGTGATTCGAATCGATTATCTTATGAAACGGAATAAATTTTTGACCTGCACGATTATTCCGAAAAACTGACCCGCTCCGTTTAAGTATTGCCGGGTCGGATCCGGGTCGATGTTGATCCGACCCAAAAAAAATCCGACCCGAAATTTATAAGTATGAAATTATTTTACGTATTTATATATTTATTATTTAATTGCATATGTTAATTGTTGTTTTATTGTATGAAGGTTTTGAAATATGACTGAGGTCTATAATTATTAAAGAAGCTATTGCAAGTTATTTTAAATGCAGTAACCAAGAAGTGCTTGCATTGAAATGAGATAAATAGCTACAAATATTTTTTACTGCTGAGATAAAATGTTTACTGCTAGCTTTAATAGAACTGTTTTATTTTTTGTGTAATATTTCCATTCAACTGTTGATTCTATATTTTGTAATATTGCAATATAATGCTGATGTCAGTGATATGATCTTTAGATATTTATATATTATCCCTATATTTTTTATTATAATGAATTTATATTATAAATTTTAGTGATCAAAATTTTATTTAAAAATATAAAAATATATATACAACTAATATTTGTAGTCATTGTAAAATAGTGTTAAATTATGTAAAAAAAGTTTCGGGTCGACCCGAAATTCGATCCGAAAATCCGAACCGTGGCGAGTCAGATCTGAGTTGACCTTGATCCGATCCGATTTTTAATCTGATCTGGATATATTGGAATTAGATCCGGGTCGGGGTTAATTCGATTCGGATCCGATCCGTTGACAGGCCTAGTTGGGTCTTCTTCCTATAACCTTAGGCCTATTTTAGATTGGAATTAGTTCGAACCAGTTTAGAAAATTTAATGCATATAATTCTAACGAGAACTTTCACGAATTATTCTCTTGAGAGGAGGATTTCATGAGTGTTCACTATGTAGTTTTTTTTTTTCTTCACATATTTTGTTAATGTTCATGATGTAATTTGAATAAAATAAAAATAAAAATTGTATAGGTTTTAGATTCTTCTCGATGTCTTTAAATTTGTTCTTCCTGTGATGGAGCTATATGAAGTCACCCTTCTCATACGTTTTCTCCACATGGTGTCGATCATTATTGCTACTTATAATATTCTTGCGACTCTTTTAAATTCTATTCAATTTAGTTCTGTACATTATGTATGATCGTTGAGATTTAATGCCTCCTCTGGGTATTCACTAGTACTCGTGAAATATACTATGAATTCCAAATTGCAAGGGGACGATGGGAGGTAGCCGAGCCTCGATCGATGAAGCTGTCTACGTTGTGAATTTGTGTTGTTGTTCAAGTGAATAAAACTAGCATAATTTCTCAAAAAAATTTGCAAAACGAAAAAATAGATTTAAGCCAAATTAAATTAGCTTAAAGCCATTTAAACTATTAAATAATTTTTGTCACTTTAATCAGATTAAATTAACTTAAAAGCTACTCATTTTAAAGACATACAACTCATACTTATTTATTATTTATTTTTAAATATTTTATAAAGTTTTTGAGACCCTAACTTAGGTCACGAGAATTTATTAAGTTCGAATTCATTCAGTCAATAGATGGGTGCCGTGTTAGGGCACCAAGTCCTTCACTTGTAAAGTATATTTAACGGTGAAAAAATATTATTATTATATATATATATATATATATATGTATATATATTTTTTTCATATTTTGATTTGTATGTAATTTTTAAATTTTATATATACATTCATTTGTTTTATATGTAAACATTATATGATTTATGCAGTGGTATATATTTTTTATATTTTCAAAACTTATAAAAATATATTTATATAAGTAAAATATCACTTGTTTAAGGTAGTTAATTAAAGGGCTTATTTAATTGAAGGATAAATTTAGAAAAAATGTATATTAAATAAAAAATAAAGAATAAATTATACTCAATTTTTTAAATTTATTATCAGTCAATCTCACGATTTAAAAAATATAATTTTTAGTTTCGTGAGTTATATATATATATATATTAATGAAATTTATTTTTTAACTTTTAATATTAAAAATTTATAAAATATTTTGAATATTATAATCTCTCTTTTTCTCTCTCACTTTTGCTCTCTGTCAATGACCACGCAATGTCAATGCCCGTATAGCTTCGCGTGAGTACCACACAGCCTCATATGGCTGCCGATGGAGAACGAGAGCAAGCGAGGGAGAGAGAGAGGAGGTTATTTTGGGTATTTTATTAGATATTAATATTAAAAGATTTAAAAATGGATGTGAGTGATATATATCTGATGCAGGGATCTAAATGTTAAAAGTTTTAAAATTATAGAATTGAGTAATAATATACTTTAAATATATAGATCTAAATGTAATTTAACCAAAAATAAAATAAACGGCAACTTTTAATATCGATGAGCGGGAGGGCCTACCAATAATTTCTCCAACGCGGGACACCTGCGTTTAGATCTGCCCTAGAAAGAGAAATCCGCGGTTTCTGGAGGAGGAGCTCCTTCCTCCTTGCGCGGTCAGTAGATCTTCAGCCTGAATTAAGTTGACGTTAAGATTTGCCGCTCTCTCTTACATTCTGCTGTTTATTTCCTGATGTATGGCATACAAGTAGTATGATGTAGATCGAAGTATACATCTTCATTCATTCAGATTTTGGTTCGTTTGTTGGGGTTTTTGATGTACGTTATGAGGTTCGAAATTGTTTGCAAATCTGGTAGTTCTTTCTTTCCAGATTCACTAGATTTATGCTATTAAGCCTGATTTTAGCTTCACTCAGACTTAATCCAAGCAAAATCTGAGCAGTTGCATTTTTCATTTTACATTATATCTCAACACATTTTTTCTGCTTTGTGTGAATCTTTCATCATCTTGTTATTAATAGTACGAAATTAATGCGTCTGTTGACATTTTGGGTTACAAGACGTCTGTTTTAGTAGATTTTAACTTCAGCTTTACTTGTATGTGAGGCCTCTATGCCTGGCTTCATATATTAATCGCAAATTCCATATGGGTTTAAACTATAAGACATGGTGAAGGTTCAGATAGTTTCAGTCTGTGAATCGAAGTCTGATAATGTGGCATCGCATAGAGGTGAAAAAAGATGAAATCAGATACTATTAGTCTGTGATATTACAAAACAAAGTTTGTAAACGACCAAGGATGGGGCCTAGCAAGGTTAAGAATGTGACAAATGGAAAAGATGAACAAGGGTACGGTGGGGAGTTACGCAATGGTGTGCCAGATCTAATGAAGAATGCTTTTGTAGACCTAATGATAGCAGCAAGTGAGAGGGGTGAGCTAGTGTGTTCCAAGCCTATTAACAGCTCAGTTTTGAAAAGAATAAGAGATACCCTCAATTAGTTTTTTAGGGGTAATTCCATCCAGGCTCCTGAAACAGACTTATGGTTCCGCGTATGTTTAAAAAAAGGGAAATATGTTGTCTGGGTCCGTCTTGCCAAAAAAAAATTCTCATATGCCCTTTTTAACAAATTTCATTAAGTTTGATTGTTAAGTTGTAATTTTAAAAAATTTAAAACGTATATTTAAATATTAAAAATTACTATTATAGATTAGAATATAGAAAAAATAATAAGTTGATGTTAGAATAACAATCGCAAATACTTAAACATTTTCGTTTTTGTGGACCTGCATGGAATCTGGCTTATACCTTAGGGGCTCATATTTTAACAAGAACTATGACGCTGTTAAGGTTGGCTATCCTTGGAGAAAGCTTAAGGCCAAATGGAAGAAATACCATGGATTAAAAGAGAAGAGTGTGTTCTGCAGTTAGCAAACATACTGGAATTTTGCAGTTTGATTGAAGCAGAAGCTACCCATTTTCTAATTGTAAGAGAGATAAGCATTTTGAAAATCATGCCCAGCAACGTCTAACCTCACCGTTGTGTGCAGCACTACATGGTTGATATTTGAAATTAAAGTTAGTCATGGTTAATCAAAGAAAAGGTTGAGTGGTGTATAAAATTATATATAGACCAATCTTATAAAAATCAAATTATACAAAGGGTTCTTGTTTGGAAAAATCTACAGTAATGGATCATAGGAAGAAACTGGAAGAGCTATGTAACTTGGCGTATTTAAAATCTTCACAAAGGCCTATAAATACGTGTAAGTGTCTATGAAGCACCGATACTTCGTGGAGCCTAACGTATCTGTATCGTATCCGTATCGGATACCGATACTTCCCGATACTCCACCGATATGTATCCGATACGCCACGTGGTGTATCGATTTTTATTTTAATTTTAAAAATCCGATACTCGCCCGATACTTGCCCGATACTTGCCCGATACTTGCCCGATACTTTTTGATACTTCTAATTAAAGAAAAAAATGTTGAAATAATTGATTTGGCCTACACGATAAAAAATAAAAAAAAATATATTATACATAAAACACAACTCATGCATAGACTCAAATAATAAGATTGAGAGATATACTGAGCTCACATAATTGAGATTACAAAATGCTTAATGCACGCTAGTGTTTCGACAATAGAAAAAGAATTTGGTATTTGCAAGCAACTGTATTATCTACTTTTTCTATATCAACCATACTATCTTTGCTTTTGTTAGACACCGATCACTTTTTTTTTACTTTAATCAAGCTCATATTATAAAAACGATAGAACTTTAATTTTTTTTATTTTGTTTATTTATTTAGTTAACACTTAGAGAGAGAAGAGCATGTATTTACTTTAACTAGATTAGTATATATGAGTTTATGTCACATTATCTATGTTATTTTCAATTATATGTCGTTTGCATTAAGCTAATTAATTTAAATCTGATTTAAATTAAAACTGAAACTAATTTACTGAAATATATTTAAACTCTCATCTCACTTAGATAATCTGTGATAGGTTGAAAGTAATTAAATAAATTTAAAATATTATTTTAATTTAAATTTTTTTAAACTCAATAGTTGTTGAAGGATATTTTTATTTTTTGTAGTTCAATTGTCTAATATTTTTTTAGTGATATTAATAATGTTTAAAAAAATATAATTACTTAAAAAAAAATTTAAAAGATATTTTTGAAAATTATAACAACAAAATATATAAGCTAGTATAATCTATCATAAATTTATATCTTAAATATGAGAATATGACGTATTATACATAAATATAACAGCTGTATCCTGACGTATCTGTATCCTACTTTTTTAAAGTTTGGTGTATCGTCGTATCCGTATCGTATCGTATCCGTATCGCCGTATCGTACTCGTGCTTCACAGGTAAGTGCTCATTTGACATGAATGAAGAAGAAAGTTTGAGTGTAGTAGGCTACACTCAAGCTCTTCTCTTCCTTGCCCAAATGTCTTTTTACATCTTGTTGATTTCTTGTTCAAGATCCTATCTATTGGGAACTGTTAAGTGGCAACCATGTGCTAAAAAACAGTAGTATCTGTTTGTCTTGTAGAATAACTCGATGGTCGAAACTTGCTCGAGTTTGAGCTCAACTTGAACTCTACTTGAATCAATTTGACTCCAGTTTGGACCACTAATCAAACATGACTCGAGTCTTGAGTTGGGTTAAAATTAGTGTACATTGCTTACTTGAATTTAATTTGGAGTTGGGTCAACATTACAATTCATCTTTGCTAAGTTGGTTAAGGCATTTGTTTTCCATAATTAGTCAATTACTTGTAGAGTGAGTTCAAAAAAAAAAATATTAGGGATAATTACACCAAAATCTGACAAAATTTCATATTTCGCATGACATTTTTGAAAAGAATTACGAAACAAATTACTAATGCAATCCCATCAATTTTATTTCATTATGTTATGGTTCATAAATCCACGATAGAGGCTTCCGTCTCACTAAATTGAGTTTAACGAAAACTAAAACTTTAAGATTTAAGTTTATATATAGCTACCCTGTCTTAGCAAATAATGACATAAAGGTAGCGTGCTGTAATCATTTTCGGATGAAAATAGTTGTAGGTTCGTTTTCGGCCTTCGAACCACGATTATAGCGGCTCATCTCTTTGCTCTCTACCTTTGAATGTATCATGTGCTTCTCCTTAATTGGCATCCTTTAGTTCTTTTCCTTTTGTCAGCTTAGCTTATTCTTCACATAACATTTGGGCTCTCAACTTCAGTTAGCACTTATTTAATAGTAGAGCAGATCTAAAATATTCCTCCATGTCGTGGTTCTTTTTTCAGTTATACATTGATGTCATTTTAATTCTCTTTGTTATTTTGCGTTGACTTTTTTCATTGAATCAGTTATAAAATTTCAACTATTTCAAAATTGGTTGACTGACGCTAAAAAAAAGCTAATGAAACTTAATGGCAAGATAATATACTAATACAGTCTATCAAAAAGTAATTATAGTTGCATCTGGGCCCTAAAGTCATAAGTATGTTATAAATTGGTTCTATTTTTTAAAAAAATTTTGAATTGAGTCTCTAGAGTTATAAAAATCTTATTGTTTGGTCCCAATTAAGATATAATTATTAATTTTTTATTAGAATATTATAAAATTATTTTAAATCATTAGTCTTTTAATTTTTTAGAATGTAATTTTATTAATATTTTTTAATTTTAAATTTTAAAATAGAGAAAGCATGATATTGAAGAAATTAAATTTTAAATTTTTTATTAAATTTTTAAAAAATAATAATTATCGAAAAATATAATAATTTTTTAAAATATATAAATTGTTTAAATTAGTTAAAAATTGATGAAATTTTACAATTTTTATGACTAGAGAAAATAAGCTTCTAAAATAGTAACTAGAAGTGCAATAAATTTTTGGGGGATTTACACAGGGGACATTGAATTCATCACAAATTACGCATTTCACCATCATTTAGTAAATATTACGCATATCACACTCTTCTTATAGTTTTACATTTCTATTATAACAATTGCCAATATAAGAAGAGTGTGATATGCGTAATATTTACTAAATGAT
>KZ451905.1:3070642-3087003 GCA_002786265.1 Apostasia shenzhenica
ATATATAAATATTATGTATGTATGTATGTGTATTTATATGTTATGCAGGCTGTCCAATGTGAGGAACGCGTAGAAAAGCGAAGGACATTGGTGGATTGATGATCACGAGGCTCCAGGTGAATGGCGGAGACCCATTCTGCAAATCATCTTCTTCTACGTCCTCCAGTACTTCTTCCTTCTCCTCTTCCTGCTTTCATTTTGAAAGGGTCCTCATGCGAGAGAGGAGAGAGGGACTGGGGGTCAACAAACGTAGTTGGCGTGTTGATTTGTTCAGGGATCGAAGATCTCTATATCTTGGCGATCAGACAACTGCTGGTTCCACCTCGCTTCGAATTTTTTGGACGAGAGTGCCATGGATTTTCTCACGGAGGAGGAGGTCTCTGAGTTCCGGGATGCTTTCTGCCTTCTTGATAAAGATGGAGACGGTTAGTTTTTCTTCTTCTCCTCCTCCTCCTCCTCCTCTTCCTCTCTAGCCCTGTTGCTTTGCTCTTCTTCCTCCTTCTGGCCCCTTTTCTTCCACTTCTCTCTCTCTCTCTCTCTCTCTCTCTCTCCCCCTCCCTCTCCCTCTCTATCTTCTAATTTTCTATAGCTTCAATGCTAATAAGCATGGATACACAACACGGGAATATAAGAATATAACACGATATGCTACACAATAATTTTTCAAATTACACAGAAACTAATACTTTCCACATAATATAACAGATTTTTATGTGATTATTTTATTATAATTTTTGCTAAATGTTATAGAAGCATCTAGGAACTATAAAGGTGGCGCGAGGAGAAAGAGATACGGGAACACGACACGATACATTAGGGTATACAGAAGTGTTTATGCTTCCTTGTAAGCATGCGATCAAATAATCTTGTGAATTTATGTATTAATATTGGGGATCCTTCTTTATGGGAATGAGGAGGAAGTAAAAGTGATTGTCAAAAGAAAGCCGTCGGCTTTCAAGAAAAAGTCTTCAGGATGGTCATCTGTTGAGACGAGGAAGTAGTCGAAGACGAAGAGTTGAACTAGACAAGACTAGGGCCGGTAATTTTCAACTTGAGCTGATTTAATTGGGTATAAGTTGACCTTATATAATTCGAGTTATAAAGTAGTCGACTTGATTATCACCTAAGAGGTTTGAGTACCGGTTTGATCAGACCACAACCCATTAATAACTCATTTATTTAAATTAGTAATTATTTTTAATTTTAGTATCAATTTTAATGTTAATTGTTTGACAAATATCACATTATTTAATTTTTATTTTTTTAATTAAGTGTTATAACTGTATTATTAAAGTTATTGGATAGTGAATTGTTATAAAAATTTAGGGTAAATTCTTGAGTTTATGGCTTGATAATGTGTAAGTTCATATTTTAAAATTGTAATATCAGGGTCTCTGAGTTTTAATATAATTATCAAATAGATTTCTTTCTAATTTTTTTATTATTAAAATTTTTTATAATTACTATTAGGGGTAATTCCAGTTAAGTCCCTGAGATTTACTCGACTTATTATGTAAGTCTACAATTTTGAAAATATGCCAGACAGGCCTCCAAAATTTACTGTATAAATCATTGTTCTTTTGTGATAGTATCTATTAAACGCTGTTAAAACTACGAAAATACTTTTTTTACTCTTTCATATTTTCGATCTCCGGCTGCCTTTCGCGTCGTCGTCCACGGGCCACCACTGCATCGCCGGTGCACTGGGCTGCGCACTGTGGGGACCCGCACTTGGACGTTGGCACACGGGCGTCCGCGCCTAGGCGGCCCCGCGCGTGAAGGCCTGTGGGCAGAGCGTCAGAGCGCGGGGCCGTGCACTGTGGCGACGCGCGCGGACGTCGGCGCGCGCGAACGTCTGCGCGCGAGGCCGCAAGTTGCCATGCGCTGCAGCGACCTACGCGCGGACGCCCGCGCGCGGGTCGCTGCAACATCAGCTGCGGCGACCCACGTGCAGACGCCGGCCTGCACTTCGGTGCACGCAACAGCCTACGCGCGGACGCCTGCGTAAGGCGTCTGCGAGTGCGAGGAGGGGTATAGTTGTAATTTGACATTAAAAAATTTTATAATTTCTTAATTAAAATTTTGATTTAACGGAATATTTAACGAAAGATGTTTAATTGGACCTTATTGGAGGTTTTTTATAAATATTAAGAATAACAATAACTTATACAGTAAGTTTTAGGAATTTGTCTGGCATGTTTTCAAAATTGTGGACCTACGTGGCTAGTCGAGTAAACTTTATGGACCTAAGTGGAATTACCTCTAACTATTAATGCCTCCCTCTCTCTCTTCCGTGCAACGCGATGCCGGCGAGACGAGACTACGCGGCCCGCAAGGTGTACTAACTGTGGCTTGCTTCACTGCCTTGCCCGCACGGTGATCGGGAGAGGGGAGAGAGAAAGGAGTATAATAGTAATCGTAAAAATTTTAAATAATTTAAAAAATCAGAAAAGAATTAATTTGATAATTATATTAAAACTCAGGTATTTCAATATTATAATTTTTAAAATGTGAAATTACGCATTACTAATCCCTAAAGTTAAGGACCAAGGTGTAATTTATCCAAAAAAAATTATAATAAATGAGTTGATTTGGGTGATTAACTAATTTATTAGTGTTGATGCTTCACCTTTTTAATAAATAAGTTGAGTTCAAGTAAAGCTATGCGCGTGCTGGGCGAGGCTCATGCTCGTGTTTGCGTTACTCTAATCGGTGTGCGAAGCACTGAACTGAAATTTTCCAGTAACTGATTTATTCAGTTCAGTGGCGATTTTTATTCTACGAAAATTTGATGATTTTGATTTCGAATTACAATTTTATTTTTAAAAATTAACAATTAATTAAACTCATTTATCTAATATATTAACATTAGTTTCTCAGACATATTTTATTAATATTTTTGATAATTTTTGTATGTAATAATTTATGAGATTTTTTTTTTTGGCAAGTAAATGCAAAATATGATGTATTACTTGTAAAGATTATCCGTAATGTTCAAAAAATAATATATTTTTAGTTAATTGATCTAAAAATTCGATTAACTAATTAGTTTGAGTTTTAGGTTTTTGATATTAGAAAATTGATGGATTGGGTTTTTGGTTTTAATTTTTGTACTGCAAAGATAACTTTGGATTGTTGATATCTGACGGTAAATAAAAGAGAAGAATGATTAGGAAAATATTTTAAATATTTAAATATGTTCACGTGAAGCAACAAGTTTTCAAATTAATTCAAATTTCATTTTATTTGAAATCATTAATTAAGATAGTCTAGTGCTCCCTTATTGTTGACACCGAAAATTTGTCAAAGGCTTTATGTGGAAATCGATTAAGCGAAAATTCACGGCGCCAATCTGTTAACGGTTTTCTAGAACTTTACTAGATTGCAATGTTTTTACAGAGAGTTAGGCTATATTTAGCCCTTTGGTTTAAGAGAAGAGAATAAAAGAGAATCAAGCTTGTCCCTGCATAGTCACTTCAGAGGGATGGTTTAGAGTAGTCATTTCAAAAGAATGACCTTCGTATTTAGCTTTATGCTAATGATGACTGTTGGGTCAAAGTACTGTGTCCTTGCTTGTATGGAATGTACGGACTCTGCAGTCAGACCATACTTCTTAAAACATGGGGTCCTTTGTCTTGTACTTGAATGCGTGGATACTTCGTTATAGGCAGTTCGTCGAAGACTGTTCGTCGACAGCCTTTCGTCACGCGTCTGTCGCCGAATTTCCCTGGTGCTCATGCTATGTAGGCTTTCACGTGTACACTCCAGATGTGGTGGTGCGGATACAGATGCAATACTTATATAGGCTAATTATATTAGAAATTCAAAATACTGAACTAATAGGTCACCCAATATTATCCAATTATGCTGGACTACAATTTATAGCAATAAAAATAATTATAATAGTAAATTAAAAATTTTGAAAGGTTACTAAAATAAAATAGTCACAATTTTTGCTAGGCATTGTGGACTTGATATGAATCTTCTCTAGATCTTACCAAATACAAATTAATAACATTTTTGGTGTTTATACGATAAAAAAAAAGTGAAACATATTTCTTATATATATTTGTATGTTACATATGTAATCTCAAAATTTTTAATGAATTTTGAGACATGGGCGTTTGCTTTAATGTTATTTTAATATTATGTAATATTATATTAATGTATTGATATCCACTTATTATTTTTTTATGAGAATTTTATATTTTTTTTATAAAATTATTTATATATATTATTAAATTAAGTAATATAAATAATATTAAGATAATATTGAATTAAATACTATATATATATATATATATATATCAGGAGGAAGCATAAGTATTGGAGAGATGACTGCTATCATGAATTCAATTGGAAGAAGCTCATCAAATTTAGAGTTGGAGATCATCAGAGAAGTCAGTCTTGATCTTACAGGAAGCTTTGATTTCAGAGGCTTGTTGGATTTAACAGCCAAAACGGTTAAGGTAATAGGAGTTTTGTGTGTCTTAATAATTAAATAATAAACTGATCATTCATAATTTAAAATTTTAATTTACGAAATTTTTCAGTATGTTAATGTTTTATTTATCAGATTTTGATTATGAATTATAACATTCAAATATTTGTTTTCTGAAATAATTAAACACTTTTCTGGCTGCAGGAGACTAATAAAGATGAGGAATTGAGAGAAGTTTTTAAGGTTTTTGACAGGGATCAAAATGGATTTATATCTGCTGTTGAGGTTAGTTTTTTGCTTAATGATTTGTGAAATTGTTGTAAAAGCTATACTAGATATGAAAATATTTTTACTTTTATTTATAGTTAATTTATATGTCGTATTTCTTAAGTTAAATTACATTCAGATCATTAGATTTCTAAGCTCAGATATAATATTATGCAGATTTATGATTATAAGTTTTTAATATTTTAATATAATTATTAATTTGATATTTTTTTATAATGTTTTATTATTAAAATTTATAAAATCTCTTAGGGGGCAGGTGTTCTCTTCTGTCGGAGAGTCCCCTCGCCCCCACCCTCTTTGATCACTTTCCTCCCTCCCATGGCTTTAATCGGCTTTTGTCGGCTTTCCCTGAGCAGATGAGTGAGAGAAAGAGAGAAAAAGGACGGAGGAGTTGGTGGGCGACTTCTTGCCAGCTCCTCCTATTCATTATTGGGAGAGAGGAGGGAAAGAGGAGGGAGAGAAAGAGATTAAGTTCGAGGTTTTATAAAATTTTAATAATACAAAATTAAGAATGTAGGTCAATTAATAATTATATTAAAATTTAAGATTTATTTTTTAAAAATTTAAAATCGTGAATATATATGATATAATGCTCAACACTCAAGAACTTAAATATAATTTATTCTATTCTTTAATATTTCTAAGAAAAACTGATGTAAGGTTGACTGATTCATTGTTTTTTTAATTTTCTCTCTAATTGGATCAACTTCAATTTTATATTTTCAATCTTAATTCAATTAAAAACTTTGTATATTTGAGGTTATCTACATAATTAAACTTGAGTAGAGCTATTAATACTAATATCTTGAATTAGTATGCACGGCATAGTTATGACATAATGATAAAATAATTTCTTTATAAAAATGCGAAAATAGTTTTTAACTACTATCCCAATAATTAAATCTAGGGGTTTTTACTTGTATTATATAAAAAATTGTAATATTTATTTATTAGATATCCTAAAATTAAATATTATATGATACATATTTATTTATTGTAATTTTACTATCAACACACTATCACTATAGTTAAAAGTTCTTATATAGGTTTATCGGAATAAAATTTAATTTTTGAAATATTTTAAATTAAATTTTACATGTTCAAAATTATTTAAATTTGTTAACTACGTAGAATATTCTATTAAATAGGGAATTGGATGAACTATTAGATTTGATTTAAGATGCATTGAAGGTTAGATTTTATTTTTATAAATTTTGTTGAAGTTAAAACATAATTCAAGTATGATTTATTCAAATAAAATATAAAGACTTTTTAACTAGAATGTGTTGATTCTAAAATTAAAATAAAAAATATTTTATGTAATATTTAATTTTAGAGTATCTAATAAGTAAATATTAAAAATTTTTATGTCAGTAAAAATCTCTTAAATCTAATTTGAGGATCTAACAGGGTTTTTAATTTTTAATTTTTTTTATTTGTGTTTTCAGCTGAAAAATGTGCTGATTAATTTGGGGGAGAAATTGACAGATGAAGAGGCTGAACAGATGATTAAAGAGGCAGACTTTGATGGAGATGGAGTGGTGAATTATGATGATTTTGTGCAAACAATGAAGTCTATGGTTTGAGGGTAATATTTGAAAACTTATTATTAAATGCAAATTTTATTTTAAATAATAAATTATTATAAAAAATAAAGTATGCCAAATTGAGAGACCTTCATATGCTCTTATTGGTTTTGAGATTAATTAGGGTGCCATTATTGGTAGAGAATTTTTTTTATATTAGTTTAATATTATTTAAATATCTGTATTATATTTAATTATTACATATTTAAATCTAATATATAATAAGAAATTATTACTTAGAAGTTATGTAATTTTTCTAATATTATAAAGATATTATCAAATTAACTAATTAATTTTTTAAAAAATAATATTAAATTACTTATTATTTATTTTTAAAGATTAAACAATGGATAAGATAACTTTTGAATAACACTTGGCCTCCTTAACCTTAAAGGAAGATAACAATTTGAACCTTTTTTTTTTAAGAAGAGTTAATAGTAATTAGGTCATTTTAATATAGGTTTATATGCATTTAAATTTTTATTTTTAAATTAATTAAATAATTTTTTAATTTAAGATAATATGTAAATAATTTCTTTGATTTATTAACATTTTTTATTTAATGAATAAAATTAATTAATTTAAAAGTTAAATTAATTTTTTAGATAAAAAATAAAAACTTAAAGCAACTTATTGATTAGAAAAAATATTTTTTATTGAGTATTTTAATCAATATAAAAATTTTATTTGCATTTTTTTTAAACTCAAGAATGTACTTAGCTGATTTAGAAATTAGATGAGCCTAATTATGCATAGCTCCAAATTAGAGAAAAATAATTAATATTAACTCTTTTAAGAATTATGTCATTTTATATTTTAAATACATAATTATGAATCACAGTTGCGACGACCCAGGATCGAAGAGGCCAACAATTGTCGAAATGATGTCCATTTAATTGAATTGAAATCGCCCGGACAAGAATCGATTTCTAGTAGGCTTCTAGGGTCATAGGAATGCATCCCACATCGAAAAAGGAGCAGAGGTCTTAAGCTGTATAAATAAATAACGTGATTTCAGATAGTAGATGCATCTTTTAAAGTGAAATCGTAAGGCTAATGATAGAAAACTCTATAATTAAACATGTTTGAACTGTAGTACTGAGATGAGTAATTTCTTTGAAAGCACTCAAGTCATGTAACGAATAATAACTCTGTATTTAAATCACAAGATATTACAGAACTATTTTATGATTAAATCTTCTTCTTCTTAAACAAGATAAGATGACTAGATGGAAGAGTTGAAGTTTGCCCCTCTTTTTTTTTTAAAAAAAAAAAATCAATTTAGAAGTGAAATGGGTTATGAATAGATCCCTCTGCTTAACTTGTCAAATCTCAAATGTTGAACTTGGGTCAATTCATATGGACTGATTGGTTTGCAGGGAGAAATTACTAGCAAGGGTCTGCATGGTATGAACCTTCAAACCTTGTACCACGTTGATGGACCAAATTGAAACAAATTTATAACATGCAAGACCTATGAATAAAAATTGGTAGAAAAGAGCCTTCATGAAATGTTCTCAAACCCTACTTAATATCATCCAATTGAATAGCATGGGTAAACGATGGCTTAAAACGTGACCATTTGGGTTAATTGTTTCTCCGCCCTCCATCCCTCCGTCTTAAAAAAATCATTATGTGCGGTGAGCAAATCACGACAGCCTTTTTGAGACAATTATAAAACTAATGACGAAAAATTTCATAATTAAATATGCTTGAATTATAGTAATAATGAGATAAATAACTTTCATGAGAAATACTCAAATCACGTAGTTTCTTAAAATTAAAATAAATAAATTCTCTACATTTAGAATATGAGAAGTTACAATATTACCTATAATTGAAGAAGGCAGTGAGTGATCGCTGAGTAATAATCATTGAAACAGTGTGACTACTGGCAAGCTCTAGACCGGATGATGAGTTGTGAAGGGGAGTAGGAATGAATCGTACCATATCAAAGAAAGAAAAGCGTTCCTGAACTGTATAAGTAATAAATAGTGTGATACCAAATGATAGGAATATCTTTTAAGAAAAAATTGTGAGACTGATGATGAAAAACTCTATACTTAAGCGTACTTAAACTGTAGTACTGGAATGAGTGGCCTCAAGGGAAACACTCAAGCCACGCAATTCCTTAAAGTCAAAATGGACAAAACCTCTGTATTTGAATTACGGGATGTTGCAATATTGTATTAAAACCGACCTCCCACGATGTGGTTCGAAAACAAACCAGCAGGAAATTGGTAAGGTTGTGAAGACTTGTAGCTGAAAAGAGCGGGCACTAGTACAGGAAATCCATTTTACGGCGATTTAAAATCGCCTTAAAATATCTATCGCAACCGCCGCTTATACGAATGTCGTAGAAGATTATAGGCTTTTTACAGCGGCTAGTAATCGCCGTAATAGACAACTTTAGACAGCGGTTGACATCGTTCAACCGCCATCTAAATATACTAGAGACGGCGGTTCTCTTTGGAGAACCGCACCGTTTTATCATATAGACGGCGGTTGACTATCTATAGTTTTTTTTTTAAATACAAATGAGAGGCTAAATTAAAAATTTACCTGCAGTAAAATGACACTCATGACAGCAAAGAATATACATAACAAATCCCATATAATATTTAACAGCAACAAAAATACATAAACAATATGAATACATATCAATGATCAGCTCACATATATAAGAGAATCACCAGTGTATATTATTAATTCATTTAATATTCTAACTATTATTTGGTGTTAAATTACATGAATCAATACATAAAAACTGATCATGAATACAACTAAATTAAAAATCTTTATAGACATCTAGCTCTAAATGAAAACCATTATTACTAATTAGAATTTATTTCTGCAAGAAAAAAAATAATAATATTATACATAAATATAATAAATAAGATTTTAATTACTCTCTTACAAATTTGACTCAAAATTATACACCTTGATTTCTCACATTCTGAACATTGTTCTAATCCACTATACTCTCGATAAAAGATTAGGAGATGTCTGGGGGAGGATATTCCTTTTTCCTCAAAAGATCTCTATTTACCCAGTTCCATATTTACCCAGTTCTATTTCTTCGAACAAGTTTGATACATGCTTATACTTAACTTACAATAAGGAAAAGTTAATGACTCGTGGGCTTTGTGCCACTACCCTGAGCGAAGCCATTCATCACGAGTGAGTTTATTTTAAAAGCACTATCGAGATCATACATTGGTACCGATGCCATCCAACCACAATGCCTTATGGTGAGTGAGCTGACTTCGATGCCAGGAACACACGAGTCCTTAGTTTCAATGCCACGGAGATGCTAGCTATTCCGCCGTGATGCTAGGATAGCCTAAGCACAGACACATCATAATTACTCTCCTTCTTAATAAGGGCTCCTCTATTGGGCCATATTCCTTCAAGTTTATTGTTCATGATGATCAACACATCCATAACAGATCCTTGAGCCTTGAACTGTCCTTCTTCAAGCAAATTGTTCACAAAAACTGGCAAATTTTTAAGGGTTCGTTGAGCATTTATGATAGCCACTTGCCCTAAGTGCTCAATCGACTAATCCTTGGGTCTACTCTACTAAATCGTTTAAGAAAACTCATGATGATAATTTAATCCAAACTCACTTGAATATTTCCTCCGAAGAATGATCTATATCCTATGGAAATGAAGGCTCGTTCAAAGAGAAACATATTCTACCTCTTTTGAAACTTCAGAAACCATTCTACTCAATCAAAGCAACAAATGAAGAGCTAATGTGCAATATATACTTAACAAGGATTTACGTTATGATTCTCGTCGGCCTATCTCTTTTTCCCAAACTGCTCTCAAAGCTCCTTGGCATCTTCATCGAAGAAGCTGCTTACAAACTCTTCACCAATCTCAGAGAAGGAGGATGAATGTAAGCTCTGTAAAGAAGGCCTTCTGCTACCTCCAACTCATCAAGGATATCCTGAGTTTATGAGGCCATTCAGGAGCTTGAAGCTTTTACTGCTCATGTGGGCAAGCACACCCTCGAGCTCAGTAAGTCCTCAAAACTGAAATTTCTCCTGCTTAAGGGAATATAGCTGACTTACCAGCAAGCCAAGCTAGGCCGTCTATCTAGCACCAAAGATTAGCAGTTGTTCAAGTTCTTCCACAGATCATATGTTATCTAGGAACACCAATCGAGCGAGCTCCATTAGTCATTCCATTTTATCTCCCGGGAGGATTTTGACTTCCATCAACATGCGCTCGTTGTCAAAGATATCCAAATCATTCTCGAACTAGGTCTCCCTCATAGCTACTATAGCTTTGAACTTGTCAAAAACCTAAGAAGGTGCAGCATGCATGTTCGTAGCAGTTTCTACTACATACATACTTGCACGTAGCAAGGAACTCGGTAGTGAATGCTTGCTTAACCTTCAGTGATCATTTAATGGCAAAAAAAAGAGGTACATATGAGAAATGGCATTGTGATCTTGAATATCTAAGAAAAGGAACTTCCTCTTAAATATCTAATAGCACTGTTTGTTTTCAAGTTAAAAACTAACCTGGTTTAATTTTAACCTGGCATATCACATCTCTCACATATCCCAATATAATAACTAACTTTATATTTCATCCCTCACATATCCCAATATAATAACTAACTTTATTTCACATCATTCACATCTTTCAATAAAAAAATGTCTCTATTCAAGTTTAATTTTAACCTTGTTAAATTTAACCTTACAAACAAACAGACACTAATAGAGTTAAATTTTCATAAAATTTGCTTTGCCGGTCAGTCCCTTGTCCATGGAAGACACCATCCAATTGAATTCAGGTCCCTGAATTCCCTCGCAAGATGCCAATGGATTCTCTACATAATGGGCTCGACAAGTCCTTGAGCTGCCCCAGCTCCTTCGTGACCATCCTCAGTCGTAGCATCTTCCTTAAGCATCATCAAGCTTCCTTTCTTGGTGGACTCTCTAGTCACAGCTACCTTCCCCTTCAAGTTGTATCTCTTCCTTTTAACAAACAAGTTGATAATTTAACAGCCGGATCAGTTTCCTGAATTAGATGATCACTTCCGTCACTTCTTTCATCAGGCTTTCACTCACTAGTGTGAAACCGTGAAGCACAACTTCAAAAGAAGCAAAGTAGCTATCGTTGAGCCCCTTTACAAAAAGAACTTTTCCCACCAATCAAAGAATGAGGGCATGCCCATAAATTAGATAATGAATCCTCTTGAATACACACCAGCCTTTGTGTTTTGGGTTAATGGTGCACATAAAATCCACATGAAAAATATTCAAGCTAAATTGCATCTTATTCTTTGCAATCTTTGATATGATCCACAAGGCCTTAATCCAATTTGGCACAACTAGCACAAGGAAGAGCCATAAGACTCCAGCACATCCTAAGCTCACTGGATAAGGGAAGGTATAGTACAGCAATGGCCTGCGCCGTGTAGAAGCAATGGAAACTCTCTAGAAGCCGATTACGTCGGTCCTGTTTCATTTATTTTGAATTCCAAGGTGCTCGCATCTCTGAATAGAGCAATGACCTCTTTATATTGCCCCTTTGTCAAACTGCAACCCTTTTGTGGATGCTCTCCTCTGTGGACGATTTGTGCGTTGTGTTGGAAGTAGCCATCTTTGTAAACAAAAGGTCCTAACTTCGTGGATTCTTTCAAAAGTTACACAATAATGATACGCACAATGTCTCTTCTAATCAATCACAACCCTAACGCGGCAACAACAAAATCACCAATGCTTTGTCGCAATCCCAGGCATCTTAGCCAGGAACTTCAAAAGAGGATTTCTAAGAAGAGCTAGGATATATCAGTATCACCAAAGAAACCAAGGAGTGGAAAATAAAGGACCCTGCGAAATATAACATTGATTCAGTAGCTGGGCAATCCGCTTTGATAATAGAAGATTTTTTTTTACGCTTCTGACAGTTGTTGTCGCAGCTAGACGCTAAGCAAATTTGAGCTAACGAGTTGTTAGTATAATTGGAAAGAGCAAAACGAAGAAAAACAAGGGAAGAGCTAGAAGCTAAATTGACAAAAAGTTTCCAATCCACTTTTTGTGCTGGCCTATTCGTATGAACCTTGATTTAGCCAAAACATTAAACCCAAACTAAGATAGAAAGCACCAGATTCTGCCATCAAACAAAACGTAATTGGTAGTAGCTAGCGAACATGATCGTTTGCCGATAGGAATGGATCAGATTCTGTTATAGAACATGAATAGGACACTGTGGAGCCTATTATCTTTCTA
The DNA here is from genome assembly GCA_002786265.1 of Apostasia shenzhenica. Lineage (NCBI taxonomy): Eukaryota > Viridiplantae > Streptophyta > Magnoliopsida > Asparagales > Orchidaceae > Apostasia > Apostasia shenzhenica. The sequence continues at coordinate 3,083,209 of KZ451905.1, forward strand.
AGGCAACACGGCAAACTGTGATAACATTATCCTGTCAATGAAATCTAAAACAGCACCCAAAACAGTCAATAGTGCAAAGATTAATTCATGTTCAACATCAAAAAGTCCCACTAAACTCATACGAACAAACAAAAAATTAACTAGTTTAACCTTGACACGACATCATTGGTAGTAGATTGCAGTCAAATTTGGGTCAAATTACTTCGAATCCAGTATAGAATCTGTTAAATAACCTTGTTACAAAAATTAACAGGTAACTTAAAGCCTGAACATGGTTGTTTCACAGGATACCCATAACGCCTAGCCCCGTCATAGCACAGATAGTCCCCCTTTCATGCTCAGGCACAAGGCCGCTGCACACGGGCTTATTTTGCACAGGCATTACTAAAAAGTTCGACCTGTGTTAAAGCCCAACATTGACGCTTGGTTAAAATCCAAGTTATCCCTTACAATATATAGACAAGTGACTCTAGAGTTGGTGATTTTTCATTCAGCCTTAGGAAGGCGTTTAGCTTAACCTTAAGCCTTACCATTGAATAAACTTGCATTAGCAAGTAGGGATGGGTAGCGCAGATAGCCAGCCGTTAGATGGCCAACAGAATCAAACATTCCTAACATTAGTACTGTAGAGATAGAAAAACTTATAATTGTGGCACTAGAAAACAAGACTAAAAATAACCTTTTCTGTAAAAAATCTTGCGTGGAAGAATTCATAATGACAAATATTCTGAAGAAAAAAATATATTTGGTTCCTGTAGAACTCACATCAGTCAGTATCATAGAATCCAGCATTTGCAGCTGTGGAAGTCCTGAGGCCCCTCAAACCACCGCTCCCATGATGCGTTTGCTGGCCCATGAGTTCTGTCAGAACAGAGAAAGCAGAGTAATAAGCAAAAAAAAACAATGATAAAGTGACGGAGTTTGGAATAGAAAGAGGTAGGGCTTCTTCATTTCATTACATTGGGAGAAGGGGGTCTGCTTTGTTTTCCATTTTGTGCAACAATCTGGAGACATCAACTGAATTTTAGTCCCACTGCTAAAATATTAACTGGATGCTTATCACAATTAAAACATCCAGCAAAAATATTCCAGAGGTATGGTGGTCTTATACATACTCCTGCAGTGCTGCAGATACTTTCTCAGTCTTCTCAAGTTCTTCCAGCTCTTCCTGACCAGGGTGAAACTTTTATTAAATAGTTGAAGATAAAAAATGCTATCTTCAGTCAATTAGAACATTAAGAACGTACATGATCCATCATCATCATTGTCAATAATCTTTACCCAAACTACAATGCGTTAATATTATCTTATCACCAAAGATTCATATGACACTCTATGTATTCATACCTCAAAGTATCCACAACATTTTGTCATCTAACAAAGTAAACTTTGGCCTATTCCATTTTCGAGTTAACATCATGATACATCAAAGAAAAGTAGAATTTAACACAATATCATCAACGTTATCATCACCATTATCAAGATTTTGTTGTGTTTATTATATATTTATGACCTTATTGTTAAAATCTTCAAGTTATGTTGACAAGAGTAAGCTTCAATTCAATACATATGGTATATGTTCTTACTGATAACCATGCTTAAGCTATAAATTCCCTCTTCCCGTGATGTGGCAGATGCTGACATATCTAAATAAAAGATATCTCATGACTTCCTTCCAGGACATCTCAGGCAGAAAGCATTATTCATTAATTGAAGCACCTAATTAGGTTGATCCCCTGATCATTCTGGGCAGCTATACATAGACAACATCAAACTCTCCACATCAGTCATCACCGAAATGATTGTTACCAACTGCAATCAACTACTCAAGTCAAGCACAGAAGATTCTGATGTCTATCTTGGTTCATAATATCGCCATTAAAAAGGCCAACAAATTCTCGCTCATCACAAAAACCTGGCAGGCTACTCTATTCAACAAATGTCATCTGCAACAATGCTAAAACGGGAAAGAAAACTGAAAACCATCTTCCCCAAAGCGTGAACCAACATGCATCGAGAACAATTCCGAAAACAAAATGAAAATGGAAAACTTTTCCGACATTCTTTACGAAGCTTATGACCAATCAGTAAGTACGCATAATAAAATTAAGAAGATTAATAAGGAGCCAAAACGCAAACCCATAAAGCGTAGTACGTACCTCCAGGAATCGCCCTTCTTGCTCCAAACGCTTGAGCTCGGCAGAGATCATGTGCTTCCCTCTTGTGTCCGCAGAAGCCGGAGACTTCACAGCACCCGCCGTCGCCGCCGTGAAAGCGACCGCTCCCTCCCCTTTCGCTTGCATCCCAGCCTCCCCAGATCGCCAAATTTCTTTTTCTGATATCCGACCGCAACCAAACCAAACGCCGCAAACAGCAGATCACGCATAACAAAATGTCTCCTTTGACCTCTAGAGCAAGGCTCTCCGCCTCTCGATCACGACTATCGAGCACAGAGAGAGCAGACAGAGAGCAGAGAGGTAAGGGAGGAGCTCTGGCTTCAACTTCAAGAGCTCAAGGTCGATGTATCTTCAAGAGGGGAAGAGAAGAGTTCAGAGACTCGAAAAAAGTGGAGAGGAGATTGTAGACGGAATCCGAACATTGGGATTTTCTGCCCAAAAAAGCTCGCTCCTTTTATATTTGATTTAAGCAAAAACAATTTTATTTTTCTAAAAATAATTTTATTAATATTTTTATATTTATTTTAAACTATGCATAAGTTTAAATAATAAAAATTATATTTATATTACATCCTATTTTACATCTAATATAATTTTTAATAATTTAAAAAATTTATTTCAAATTATAATAATAAAATAATTTTTCTCTCAAAAATAAATAAAATATACGTCAATCAAATAAGATTAAAGAGTAATTTAGTTATAAATTTAGAAAGTCTTAAAATTTTTATATGAAATTGGTATTCACATGCTAAGTTCACTTTGATTTAAACTATATTTTTATGTGATCTATATGCCAAATTAATTTTACATAATATTCAAATTTTAATGTTATTTAATTTATTTTGGCAAAAATTTAGCATCAAACTCGAGATCAAATTCACCTAATATTTTTTTAATATATTTAACAATTTCTTAGCTACATCATATTTAATTTAGTGATTTAGTTCAATTATTTTCATGTTAATTTAACTCTATTATTTATTAATACATTACAATTATATCAAAATTCAAACTGATTCAAAAATAAAATTAATTTTAAACAATGCTAAACCATATTACAAATAAAAATAATTTAAAATTTTGATTAATTTTAAATTCATTTTATATAAAAATTATAATATATTATAATACTGCTTAAACATAATTTATATATCTAAAATATATTGTGCCTTTTTTTGAGTGAGTTAATTAATATCGAATGAGTGGCAAAAATGTCCTTATCTTTTTTTTAATATGTTCAAAAAAATATTAGCTATATCACCATTTAATTTCATATTTTAATTCAATCATTCTCATATTAATTGATATAATTAATTTTAAATAATTATTATTTAAAAAATATTAAATTAGTTTGGAAATAAAATTGTTTTTAAATATTATTAGGTAATATTATAATGATTGATGTTTTAAAATTTTCATTAATTTTTAAATTAATTTGATAGAATAAAAAAATTATAAAAATTATAATATGATAAAATACTATTTAAATATAAGGGTAAATAGCATCTGGGTCCCTCTAGTTTGGTCGTATGTGCAAATAGGTCCCTCGAATATTTAAATGTAGCAAACTGGTCCCCTAGTTTGATGAAATATGCATATAGGTTCTTGACCGTAA
>KZ451905.1:3087113-3097638 GCA_002786265.1 Apostasia shenzhenica
ATATGCATATTTCATCAAATTAGAGGACCAGTTTGCTACATTTAAATATTCGAGGGACCTATTTGCACATACGACCAAACTAGAGGGACCCAGATGCTATTTACCCTAAATATAATTAATAGTCTCTAATATTTTAATAAATATATATATTAATACAGTTAATCATACAAATTTATTTATTTAAAAAATAAATAATTATAATTAATTTAAAATTCGGCCAATGGCCAAACTCGAAATGACCATGCTACGAACATTAAACTTCAAGAATACTTTGGGTTTTATTTAGCTGGAGGTTATTTTAGTCATGAACTTTAATTATTTTATTAAAATAATATTTTATTTTTTAGTTTTAATACGTAAAATTTAATATAAAAAATTTAATTCTTATTATATTTTATACAATTTTTAACTTATTATCCTTAATTTATTATTATTATTATTTTAATAAATTAGTTAGAAGACATTTTAACTTTGGATAATTACCTACATGCCACACAATTTAGTTTTATTTATACTTTACTTATCCATTCTTAGTTAATTACGCTATGCACACTCAAAGCATTATAAAAGCTCACATACACACATTTTAATTTATTTCTATTATAATGAGTAATCATAATTTTTCAATAACCTAACTATAGTTAGATTACAAAAAATCTGAGCCGTTCATCATATTATTTTAAGAATATTTAAATATATTTTGAGTGAAAATCCTAAAAGCTTAATGTTTAGGTGACGGCAAAGGAAGGAGACATCCGCGACGTGAATTGATTTTAGGACAAATCAACGCTTTAGTATGGTATTGAGAAAGAGAAAAATATTTACCATTAAGAGTAAAAATATAATTTTAATGATTTACTAATAGATTTTTTTTCAAATAGATTTTGATTAAATTTCAACTCAAATGTATATATGTAAGATTTTGTAATGTTTTGAGTGTGTATAGCTTAATTAACTAAGAATGGATGGGTAATGCATAAATAAAACTAAATTGTATGGCATGTAAATAATTATCCCTTTTAACTTTGACCTGGCCTAAAATCAAATAGGACCTTAGAGCTCGGTGATTATAATAGACACGACATTTTGGAGTCTAATGTACGTAGCAATTTCAAGTTAGAGTTTAGCCACGAACTTGAAACTCTAAAACATGCTCGATAATTGTAATTAATTAATTAATTAATAATTAGTACTTCTAATTAAAATTATGTCCTTCACCTTCATATTTAAAGTGCAAAATACTTTTTGGTATCTCAAAATATAAAATGATTAAACTAAACAAATAATAACGATAAATAACATAAACATCTATATGGGTATTTAGTTCAAAGAAGATAATTATATGTCATATTATTTAAAAATATTATTTGATTTGATGATATATATAAATAATTTTTAAAACAATTATAAATTTATTATTTGAATAATAAAATTTAGATATCATAATTTTTAAATAACATCATATAATATCAAAGTAATGTTTGAACCAAATGCCTATAAATTCAACATTTAAATGAAAATTTTTTTTATGGGAACATTTACAACAAAACTCTTTTCCTTAGCAAAATCACTTTTTTTCCTCCTTTTCCATTTCTGATCAAATTATAGTGCTGATTATTCACAAATCTTATGCACATGTTTGATCATAAGATAATTTTATTCATGCCTAAAATTAAAATGGTATTTAATTAAAATAATAATAATAATAATAATAATAATTAAATTTTTATCTCATTCTATATAAACTCTAATATAAAAAATTTATTTTATATTCTTAATTATTTTTAATAAAATTATCAATATTTTATATTTTTAACATTATGTAGAGGTCCTTACTACAATATATAATAGTTTCAGCTATGGTTCACTTCACTGATAATTATTAAACCCTCACAAAAGATAATCGGTGCGTACATTTAGAGTACGAGTACGTGTCCACAAAATATAAACACGTATAAAAAAATAGTGAAATAAATAAGTACCGTGAGAAATTCATTTAAAGAAGTATGTAATACCCGTGATTTATTAGTAATAAATTTATTATACTATTGCAATAATATATATATATATATATATATCATAAATCTATTGCATCTTTAACGCTATCATAAAAGGTTATACAATAGTACCTTAACTCGTTTGGTTCAGACTTTTTTTTAGATAACAGAAAAAATATTTTATTTTTTAAATTTAATAAGAGAAAATTTTATTTTAATATTAGAAAGTATATAAAATATGAAATAATTTCAATCCTAATATTCATATTTGTGTTGGATGCATGTAAAATAAAGTTTTATAATTGAAATTTATATTGGGCAAAAAATTTTCTCAAATCAAATGAGGCCTAGTTTTATAGCGTGGAGTTCAATATAAGCATTTTTTTATACCTTATGCTAGAAATAAATTAGGGATCACACAGGTTCAAACTTGAGACTTGTAATTCTAATATTATGTTAAATTTATGATTAACAATTAATCTAAAGTTTGAGCTTATACGTCATGGCTCAAGAATAATTTTATATTCTAATAAATCACATACAATAAAAAAAAATATTTCACATGCCTTTTGAAACAAATATTGCATATAATATTTTGAAACATGTTTTTAAACCTTCACAATTCACTTAATTTCTACATAAACAAGTAGTTATCAAAGTTTTAAAAATTGGCCGAAATGATCGAGCTCACTAGTTTATGATTAGTTTTGGTAGAAATTAATCTGAAAAATTGATCAAGTAGTATCAGTCTATTTCAACTAAAACTACTGAAACTCCAACTCCTAAAAAAGTAAATATTTTTTTTAATAATTTTAATTTATTTATTTTATAATATCTTATAATATTTACCTATTTTAAATATATTATAGATGTGGAAATTAATAGACAAATTAATTCTTGCAAGGATATGTTTGAAAGAAAGAAAAATGATGGTAGTTTGATTGAAATTTTTGTCAATAAAATTAAAAGGTTTTTAAATAAAATGTAATTATGAGCGAATTTTTTGATATCGGGAGACAAGAACTACTCGTGAAAATATATGACTCAACAAATGAATTTGATCCAAAAATTCGAGTTATAAATCATAAATTTTGATCTATTTATTAAAATAAATTAAATTTGAATAGTACATTATCAGGTTCATGTTAAGTTTTTATAAATATTTATCCTATAAAAAAGTTATTATCGGGTTTGACTCAATCTATTTAATATTAATCGAGTTAAATTTAAATGATTGATTTTGACTTATTTAAAAATTAGATCACATTTAAGTTGAACTATTACGATCCCACTAAACCGCTACTTTCAAGTTTGAAATCACATTGCTAAATTTTGAAAATTTAACATCATTTAAATTTTCTTTTTTCAGTTGAAATTTCATCAATTATATGCTTAATATGATAGGTAATTTAATACTTAGAATGTATATCTTATGTTAATGTAATTTTTATAATCAAATGAAAAATAAATTAATAAAAAAACGGTTGTTAAAATAAAAGGAAAGAATGAGGTCGACCTTCCATCCGTCAATGGGCGACCCACCCCAACCTTATTAATTTGGTTCCATTTTACGCTACATATCGCTCTCTTTTAAGCTAAGGTTTTAAAATTTGAGTTAAAAATTGATCCGAAAAAACTATCGTGTTTCGATTCCAATCAAACTAAATAGTTTCAATAGTTTCGGCCGATTTTCAAACGAAATTATTGAAACCTAGCCAAAACTCATTTTTATTCAAAACAATAATATTTAATAATTATCATTAATAAATTTAATTTAAAATTTAAGTAATTAATAAAAAAACTAAAACTACTATTATTGAAATTACCGAAATTATTGAAACTGTTAAAATTGATACTTTTATTTTACGGCTAAAATCGAGTTATAAAATCTTACTCTCAGGAGGCAGCCCTCAATCATTTATTAGAAGATCCTAGGAAAATTAATTATTGGTTCTTGAGCTTAAAATAACTTTTCATAATAGTTCTTGAATTTTAAATCATCATATTTAGATCCCACATTAAAATGGACTTCCATTTCCCAAATATCTTTTAATTTTTACCAATTTATTCATTTTGGTCTATTTCTAATAAACTCAAAAGAACTTCATTTTTCATCTCACTAATTAAGAATAAAATAACTCTAAATTAATTATAAGTTTTAACATAAATCTTATATTCATTTTTCTTTTAGAATTAGCTCAATTCTGAGTACAAAGAAGGTAAGGATAAATTATTAATTTTTAATGTTTTTAAAATTACTCTACAAAATTCAATATCATGAAAAGAAAAAGCATCGAGTTTGGTTACAAAATTGAAAATTATACACCTATGCGTCGAACCAGACACGACTCAAGCTCAATCTATCTTAATTTAATTTTAGTTCAAGCGAGCTCATGTTAACTCTGAGCTGACTAGAGCTATTGAACTAATTCTAAAGAATTGAAATTTTTTTAAAAAGTAAAAAATAAGTTGTCTTTATTAAAGTTTAAAATTTGATAATATTTGTTTATATATAAGTAATAAAAATTTAAGTTAGAATAAAAGATTTTGTTAAATTAATAAATATATTATTTATATTAAAAAAATAAAAATCTAGCCAAATTCAATTCAATCAGATCATAACTTATAGCTAAACACAATAAATTTGAATTGAGCAAAATTTGAACTTGAGGTTTTTAACTTTAGTTCAAATTTTTAAAATAATATTTATTTAATAATATTAAATATGTTTTAAGGATAAATACCATCTAGGTACTACTGTATTTTTAAAATATTGCATTCTAAGTTATTTTACTTAAAAATAAATTAAAATATAAAATTACTAATTTACCTTTTTATTTCATCCCTCCCTCATCTCCCACTCTCGCCTTTGTAGATCGGAGATAAATAAAGTATTTTTATAATTTTATAATTAAAAATTATTTTTATAAAACTTTTGATAGATAATTGATGAAATCTGTTAAAAGTGATCTTATTAAAATATTTATATTTACATCAAATACAAATTGAAAAATAATTTTGAAACTCAGTAACTTAAAAGAAGAATTTTTAAATTCATTTACCTAAATGATATTATCTCATAATGTTAGGTATCTAAATGATATTTACTCTATATATTATTATTATTATTATTATTATTATTATTTTTAAATACCTATATATTATATAAATTATTCACCAAACCAATAAATATAAGATCTTCATCTCCTCCTCCTCGCTGACCTGCGGTCCTCCAAGCTCAAACCCTTCTCCCAGGCGTCCCCTCTCCCCTTCCAACATCCGATCTCCATCAATCTATCCGTAATCTCGTAATGTGTTCTTCACAAGAATCATCCCTTTCTCTTGCGATCTCCATACTCCTCGCTGGCTTCTCCATCTTCTGCCCCTCCGCTGCCGCTGTCTCCATCTCCGTCTCCCCAAAGACCCTCATCAGATCCAACCGCACAGTAGTCATCCGCTGGTCCGGCGTCCCTTCTCCTTCTTCCCTAGATTGGGTTGGCATCTACTCGCCGCCGGACTCCTCCGATGACCATTTCATTGGCTACCTTTTCCTGAATTCATCCCCCTCCTGGCCCTCCGGTTCTGGCGAGCTCCGTATCCCCCTGGTCAATCTTCGCTCGAACTACGCCTTTCGCCTTTTCCGTTGGAAACCCGAAGAGGTCAATTACCGCCACCATGACCATGACCACAATCCGCTCCCGGGCACGCGCCACCGCTTGGCGCAGTCGGAGGAAGTGGGGTTCGAGCATCCGGCTGCACCGGAACAGCTTCACCTATCTTTCACGGATCGAGGTGATGAGATGAGGGTGATGTTTGTTACTGGGTATGGAAAGGAGGAGTTTGTGAGGTATGGGTTGGATGAAACAATGGATCGGATCGTGGGGACGAAGGTGACGAGATACGAGAGGAAGGATATGTGCGATTCGCCAGCTAATTCGTCATTGGGGTGGAGGGATCCGGGATTTATTCATTCTGGGGTGATGTCAAATTTGGAGAAGGGAAAGAAATACTATTACAGTGTAACTTTTCTTCTCTCTTTCTTTATTTTTCTTCAATGAGAATCGCTTTGTAGCCCCCATAAATGGCCCCAAACATTGAATTCTGCTAGAATTGCGGTGTAGACAAAAAAATTGATTTTACTTATATGGTAATAGTATCACATAGAAATTATAATTGGCTTCAATGTTTGGGATTATTTATGAGGATATGTAGCATTACTTGGAATGGGATTGATTAGATTCGATGATCAGTCTATTAATTGAGCGAGGCTGCAGTCAGTTCAGACTGTGTAGAACTATGCCAGGATGCGAACTTGACTAAGCAGCTATGCCAAAGTCAAAATTTTGTTTTAAATTTGAAAAATAGCCATTTTTATTGTGTTTAGGAGCTTAGTTCAATATTGTTCATATCTATCTATTCAAGTAACCAAGTTCATTTTTTTCATAACTCTGTAGGTAGATCATGATAGAATTTGTTTTGAGTGCCAAAGTTGTGAAATCAATTATTATTACTAGTGTATGAACTATGATGATTGTAGGAGCAATACTTACAACTACTGATAGTGTTTGCTTTTCATAATACTGCTGTATATATTTTTTTATGGGGCTACGATGCTTAGTTCATATTTGTGTTGTTTTCTTGTAAAACTTTTTAAGGATTTTGTTTCTCTACGTTAATAGATAGTAATGTGGTGAGTGCATTTTATAAACACTTTTAGTTTATCACATCTAAGTTACATCATGCTCAAGAATGGTTTAAATCCATCTTTTTCTTTCTTCAGCCTCTTGTTTTGATAAGTTGTACGCTAATGGCTATGCATACAAGTCATCCATCAAATTTGCTACTTTAATATATCTGCTTTTGTTCTTATGAAGTGCTTCATGAATCTTGTTTGTTGCTTCTTCCATTGTTCTTGTTTTCTGCCTTTTTTTTTTTGTTCTTTTGCTCCTGCTATCGTTAGAATTCTAGCCTTCTAGGTCATGTACAAATAGTGTATTGAAGCTTAAGGATAGTTGTTATACTACGAATTAATGATTGTTGAAGTTGTCATTTTTATTTTTAATGTGTTTTCCTTTTGTACTATATAGTAATCTTGATTCACTTGTATTTATGGATAGCATTTCTTTAGCATAGCTGAGTAAAAAAGAGAAATCAACGTAGCCAACACCAATTAGTTGGGATTTAAGGTTTCTTTGTTGTTGTGGTAATGTGTATAACCTTTTGAAGTCGAAGGGTTTACACTTTTCAAGGGAAGCTCTATCTCATTTGCTTTGTCTTTACTTTGAATTCTATTACTGTTTTTTGTCTCTCTGACATCTCAGTCAGCTTCTAAAGGAGTTTGCTTGCTTCATGCTGCTCTTACGATCTCCATTATTTTGCCTTCATTTTCCTATAGAAAATATTATCCAATAGTTCATACACTTAAATATCTAAATATTGCACAGGTTGGTAGCGATGCAAGTGGTTGGGGTGAAACATACAGTTTCATATCCCGTGACAATGAAGCAAATGAGACAATCGCGTTTCTTTTCGGCGACATGGGAACTTCTGTACCCTATGCAACTTTTTATCGTGCCCAAGAGGAGAGCAAGTCAACTGTGCAGTGGATTCTCCGCGACCTCAAAAATCTCGGCAACAAACCTGCGTTCATTTCACACATTGGAGACATCAGCTATGCAAGGGGTTTCTCATGGATTTGGGATGAATTTTTCAATTTGATAGAACCCATTGCTTCAAGAGTTCCATACCATGTGTGCATCGGAAATCATGAGTATGACTGGCCATTACAGCCCTGGAGACCAGGATGGTCTTGGGGAGTCTATGGCACAGATGGTGGTGGGGAATGTGGGGTTCCATACAGCCTGAAATTCACAATGCCTGGAAACTCATCCTTTCCGACCGGAACCGGTGCTCCAGATACTCGGAATTTATACTTTTCATTTGATGCCGGGGTTGTGCATTTCTTGTACATTTCAACAGAGACAGATTTCATGCAAGGCAGTGATCAGTACAATTTCATCAAGCATGATTTGGAAAATGTTGATAGAACCCGAACCCCATTCATTGTCGTCCAAGGCCATCGGCCCATGTACACTACAAGCAATGAAATAAGGGATGCGCCGATGAGAGAGAGAATGCTGGATCACCTGGAACCCCTTTTGGTGGAGAACAATGTGACACTTGCACTATGGGGCCATGTCCACAGGTATGAGAGATTCTGTTCTTTGAGAAACTATAGCTGTGTGGATGCGTCTTCATACTCCAACTCTGGGTCTGCAACAGTGCATGTGGTTATAGGAATGGCAGGGCAGGATTGGCAAGCAAGCTGGAAACCAAGGCCTGATCACACAGATTTACCAATCTTCCCACAACCGAAGCAGTCGATGTATCGTGGGGGCGAGTTCGGATACACAAAGCTTGTTGCAACAAGGGAGAAATTGACGCTTACATACATTGGAAATCACGACGGTGAAGTGCACGACGTAGTGGAGATACAATCAGGCCTAATTACAGAAGTTGGTAGCCATGATTTTATAGTTGTCAGTGAGCCAAAACTCTCATGGTACGTGCAGGGAGCAGGTATTTTGATGCTTGGGGCCTTTATTGGCTATGTTCTTGGCTTTGTAACTCGCTGCAAACGGGACGCTGCTCCGAGGAATACATGGACTCCTGTGAAGAGTGAAGAGATGTGAAGTGATTTTTTCGAGCACTTGCGCCGGGTGACTACCAAACACCGAGAAGTTCATTGCTTTGTCGATCTTGTTTGGGTCATGCATCGGTTTTTAATCAATAGTAAGCTTCTGCAACTATCCATTTTCTATCCTTGGAAAGCTTTCTACACGCTATAAGAACTTGTTGAGTGCTTTGGTATTTTATGTAGATGGCATTTAATATGTAGTTACAATCAGATAAGCTTTTAGATCTTGTAAACAAATGGGGAATGGAGATGTAAATTTATTTGACCATAAATATATTGTTTGTCATTAAGTTCTCTTGAAATATAGAGATGCCTAGTCTTTTTTGGCAGCTCAATTAAATCAGTTAGTGGGGGATTTATCGTGTTTTCTCTTACGATTCATACCTTACAAAAACAACAATTTAGTCTACCGAAATATTTTAAATCGCATTAAGTTTTATTAGCATCTCACGTGTTAATTAAGTCTTTTTCAACTTAGATTGCGTTTGAGAAATCTTTTTGATAAAAAAAAAATACTTTTTAACAAGCAAAAAAAATAATTTTTGAAGATATTTTAACTTTTAACAAGCAAAAAAAATAGCCATAAAAAAAAATTTAATTTTTTAGAAAAATGCTTTATTATAATTAATTAAGTATAAAAATATCTTTAAAATATTGAAAAATTAAATTACAATGAATACTTATTTTTTAAATTTATAAAATATAAATATAATTATTATATATAATAATATATATCTTATAATATTTATTATAAAAATAATATATATAGTAAATTATTGTATATATTATTTCATTATTTATTAATAATACATATATATATAATAATAACAACAATCTTATATGCATATCTAATTTGATCAAAATTATAAAAATTTTAAATAACATTTTTTTTTTCAAATAATTTAGTTTTTAACAGCAATTTATCAAACAAATAAAACAATCTTATTCAACATTATTTTTTAATACAGTTATATAATATAATATTATATTTTTTATACAGCACAGCAAAGTCAAGCAGAGCTTTAGTCTCTTTCAGCTTCTGCGTTTGAGCACTGCTTGAGTTAGATTTTCATCTCTCAATAAGTTTTAGGTATACCTAAAAATACATGAGTAAAGGCTAGTTCCATTCATATAAAGGCACAAATTCAAGTCAAGATGAAGGTTCATTATATGTGACTTAAATTCTTCAAGAACAATGCCCTATCACTTTTTCAAGAAATTTATTTGAGAATAGAAAACTATGAGCAAATTGTTAAACAATAGATATCTAGAAAATATTTTGGCCTTGAAAATTTTTCTCCAAAATTTTTTGGTATCTTCAACTTCAAAAAATAATAAATTAGAAGAATGTGCAAAAAAATATAATATTGACAATTGCAATAAAGTGTTGTTAAATAATCACACGTAATGTGGTACTAATATATCTATGATCTTAAAATATGAAAAGTTGTTAGAGCTTGTTATTAGTGACTCAGTGAGATGATTTCTTATTATAGTTCTATATTCTCTTCGATATTAATGAAAAATTTTCTCACCTCTTTTAAGGTTTTTCCCCAAAGATTCACATAAATTTTTTTATGATATGTTTACTTTAATGAATTTAAATAAGATTGTAATAGAATTATCATTTCAAGAAAAATAGATTGATAATTCCAATGTTTACTAGGATGGAATAAAATATGAAATAAAAAATAAATAAATAAGTATTAAAATACTTATAAATATAACTTAATAAAATTTTATATTATTTATTATAATTAATAAATTTAATTTTACATAAATAATTAGATGAATATAATTTATATAACTACATATACATATAAAGATGTAT
>KZ451905.1:3134979-3157123 GCA_002786265.1 Apostasia shenzhenica
TGTGATAGTGTTTAAGTAAATATTACTTTTTAAAAAAATATAATAATTAGACAACATATTTAGAGAATGGCATTTGATATAATTTTAAAATATATATAAAGTAACTTAATGACCAAATATTTAGTTTAATATTATTTTGATAATATATTATATTTTAACATCTTTTATAAAATTATCTACATAATTGTTAAATTAAATAATTATTATTTTTAAATTACATAACATAACCTTAATATTACATTAAATAAAAGCTCCTTTAATATGATTTTAAATAACATATTTAAGATAATAGTATTAATTAATATTTAAAAATTTTGAAGTAGTATTCTCACTCACGCATAGTTTCTTTGCCAGACATGTCTCCATAGAAGGTCGCAAAGGCAGTATCCCATTGGTCGGTGGTGGCGACGACAGCAACAACGGTAGTGGTGACGAGAAGAACTAAAACTAAGGGGGAAAAAAGATGAAACAATTGTAAAGCCATGATGATGGGCCGCTATACTCACTCAAATGTTGGAAAATATATGTCACTTTTATAATAGTCGGGAATTAATTCATAATAATGACGAAATTTAAACAGAAAATCTCCTATTGATTTAATACAAATAAAAATGGCAAGGCCACAATGTAATTTATTCAAGACCTGTCCCTTTTGGTATTTCATTCATTTGATGAAAAATCAGTAAATCATTGCGTATCATGATACACTTAGGCTCTGTTTGGTAATAATAAAAAAAAGAAAATTTGATTAGAATTTTTAGTAATTTTTGAAAAAATATGTATGATGTGAAATAAAGTAAATTAGTTATATTAAAAATTGTATATGGTATGAAATAAAGTTGATTGATTTATTGAGAATTGTGTTGGATGTGAAATCAAGTGATTGTTTAATGTTAGAATTTGTGTGAGATGAGATATAAAATAATTTTTTAAATTTTTTTAAAATAAATTTAAGATTTTAGTCGTGGGTAATTTTAGCCATGATTTTTAGTCCATTGCCAAACAGGGCCTTAATTTCGTTAAAAAATTAAACATGTTGCTGAAAAAGAAATATTTTTTTAAGAATTGAAAATATTTTTTTAAATTAGAATATTGAGCATAAATGTGAGACTGTTACTGTGACACCCGTGGCCGAAAAGGGCGGAGAGTGATTGTCGGGTGATGTCCTAAGAGAAAGAAATTGCTGTGGCAAAGTGCGGCTCCTGGCAGGCTTCTAGGCCGAATAATGAGTGATGCGAGGGGCACAAAAATGAATCGTCCTAATGTGATCTAAAATGGTAGAGGCATTTTTTGGGGCAAAACTGTGAGGCTAATGATGAGAAACTCTATAGTTGAGCGTGCTTGGGCTGGAGTGACCTCCTGAGAAATGCTCAAGTTATATAATTTTTTTAAAGTTAAAACAGACAATATCTTTACATTGAGATCACGGGATATTACAGTTACCTATTTAACTTTCATAATATAAGATGTTTGTTTGATGTTCTCTTTAAAAGAATAAAAAGAAAGATAATTTTTATGTAATTTTTTTATTTTTAGATTATTAAAAAATTTGGAATAAAATTTATTATTTTTTTGGAGGTGTATGCCACAGGAATAAAGTTAATCTAAATATTTTAATTTATGTACGATTAAAAATATTATTAACTTAAAGATAAATTACACTGAAATTTTTAATTTAAGGTTTAATATTATGTAAATTTGTGATTTAAAAAAATTAATATTTGTGCCTTTAATTTTACAAAAATTATTAAATTAGTCTTTATTAATTTTTTTATTATTAATTTTAATAAAAAAATAAAATTAAAAATGACAAAGTAGGGTAATGATAAAAACTTAAAGAAAAGACCTATTTGATATTTTTGCAAAATTATAGATTAAAATATTAATTTTTAGAAATTATAAATTTATAGAAATTAAGTCTTAAACTAGAATTTGATATAATTTATTTTAAATTTAGAGATAAATTTATGTACAATATAAATTATAAAATTTATTTAATCAAAGTTAAAGTTAATAAATATAGTAAAACAAACACTCTTCCATTCATAATAAATACTTTTTAATGTTTTCTTTTTAGTTAAAAAAAAAGTTACATACATTGTATAAGTTGATAGGTCAAGTTTGATAACCTAATTAATGGAAAGATTGGATACAAATTATGGTTTTTCAAATAGAGCAAATTCTATGTCAACTCCCTCATAGATACAAATTATTAAATTATTTCATTTGAATTATTTGTAATAAATTTTTGCACATAAAACTACGACAATAATAACTAAGCTTTTATCTCGGTATTTGAAGTCTTTTATATGAATTTTTTATTTTCATTATATTTTATCAAATAGTGGATTCTTATTTAGCTTCAAGTATGTAAAACTATTTTCTTAGGGTGCTTTTGGTTCAGTGTTATTTCAATATCAATGTTATTTAGATGTCATGTTATTTAAATATTATTATTATTCATCAATGAACATTTGTTTGGTTTAATGTTATGATATTAGAAAATATCAATGCTGTCTAAATTATTTTTATTTAGTTGTAAGTTATTGACATTATAATAACAAATTGACGATATTATCTTGAGATGTCGCCCGATTTGGGGTGACATCTAGATATCAGCGTGTAATGATATTTTTATAATTAATTATAATATTATTTAAAGATATCATTAAACCAAATAATTACTTTCTAAAGATAACATAATATAATATTAAGATAACACTGAACCAAACGCCTCCTTAATATCTTCTTTTATTGGGGCTTATAGTAGTCTATGATTTAATTTGCACATAAGACTTCAAAAAAAAAAAAACATATAAGTCAAAATTTATGTTTAATATATTTAAAATCAATTCAAATTCACAAAATTCAATCAAACTCTAGTATTATTATAATAAGTAAAAAATGATAATAATTGTATTGTTTTAATTGCGATAGAAAAATTTTATTCAGACTTAAGGGTAAATTTTATAAAACTGTAGTAAGATTAATGATAATATATGATGCTAAATGCTGGTCTATAAAGAAAAAATATATAAATAAAATAAGTATTGCAGAAATAAAAATGTTAAAATGGATGTGTGAATATATGCAAAAAAAATAAAATGAGAAATAAGTATATCCACGAGAAAGTTGGAGCTGTACCAATTGAGGATAAACTTAGAGAAAGTAAACTTAGATGATTTAGACATATAAATCGTAGGCCGATTAAAGATCCAATTAAAATAATTGAATTATTAGATTTTGCTCATATTCAAAGAGAAAGAGTGTGACCAAAAAAGACATGATAAAAAACTATAAGTAGTGATATTACTCACTTATACTAAGATAAAGATGTATTAATTAATAAAGCGCAATAAAAATAAAAAATTTATGTAGTCGACCTCACTTAGTGGAATTAAGGTTTGATCGTTATTGTTGTTGTTGTTGTTGTTGTTTTCATGTATAACATGAAATAAACGTTGGTCGACATAATATTGCGGGCAAGTCAGTTCAAGCTCGAAATAAAATGTTTCACATTTAATCTACGAATGTTTAGGTTGGGTCTAGATCCAAATTCAATCAAACACATTCCACAATCATTTCAAACGTAGATTAAACTTGAGAAAAAAAATCACACATAATATAGAGCAACTCCTGGCAAATTTCTAGATCAAAAAGAGAGATATAAAAATGAATCATTCTGTATTCGTAAAAGAGAAAAATCCTTGAAATATATAACAAATAGTGTAATCTTATTATAAAAAATATATTTTGTGAAAAAAATCACAATACTAATGATGGGAACCTCATAATTAAATATATTTGAGTTATAGTGTTTGTGAGATGTGTTTTCTTGAGTAATATTCAATTCATATAATTCTCTAAAGTCAAAATTAATAATATTTCTGTAACTGAGTCACAAAATATTACATCATTTCTTTCGAAGCCTCTAAGAAGTTAGTAGAGTAGACAGACATTGAGAATTTTAACGGCAAATTTTGGCAAACGAAATTTGCAATATAGAAATGAATGACACTGTGATTGCCACGAACAAAATAACTAAGTCAAGATTGAACTATTTTTAACCTCTTCTCCTGTAGTTCACTTGAAGCTAACGAGCTCGAAACCTTGACTTAACGAGTCTTAGAGCTAAAATTGAATGTTTGATATATTGGTAAGATAAATATAATTGGCATGTTTGAAATAATACCAAAAACATTACTCAAGTTCTATATGCAAAAAATTGAAAGAATAAATAATTAAAAGTAGTTAAAATTACATTTTACTCATAAAAATATTTATATATGTTACTCCTAATTTGAATAAATAATTATGAACATACTATTATTAATTTTGTCAAGTATTGTTTTGTTAATCTAATAAAATTTATATATTACTTACTACTTTAAATGTATAATTAAAAATAAAATCTCCTTTAGATTAGTGGTTGACAAAGTTTATATATATATATATATATATTAATTTGTAATTATACATGCAATTAAAATAAAGAGTACTCATATAAAAATCTTATAGGGCAAATTACGCCATGATCTTTGAGTTTAACGCTTAATATCGCGCAGATCCACAATTTTTAAATTAAACATCGGGTCCTTGAATTTTAATAAATTATTAAATGGGTCTTTTATTTTTTATTATTAAAATTTCTTAAAATTACTGTTTTACCCAGACATTCTCTCTCTCCGCCTGATCCGGCGCACGTGCGCTGCGCCAGCCAGATCAGCTGGCGGCCGCGCGACCTGACGGCGGACAAGCCGGACCACCGGCGGCCCCGCAGCCCATGCGTTTGCGCCGGATCGGGAAGAGAGAGAGAATGATAGGGGTAAAATGATAATTTTAAAAAATTTTAATAATAAAAAAATATAAAAAGGGCCCAGTTGATAATTTATTAAAACTCAGGACCCCGATATTATAATTTTAAAAATATGAATCTGTGCGATATTAAGCTTTAAACTCAGGCACCTGATCGTAATTTACCCTATCTTATATTAGGATTAAATATATAAAAAACAATTTAAAATGACCGTTTGGGGCCAATCACAAGGCGTACGTGCACTAAATGAAATTATAATCCAAGAATAAAGTTTGATATAATTAATGAAGATTATTAAACATTATTTTTCAACCATTATATTTTGATATATTAATAAGAATTTTAGCTAAATAAGTAAAATATATCCTCAAATAGGAAAAATGAAAATGATATTAATTTCAAGAAAATTATTTTCTCTTAAATAAAAAAAACCGCGTTGCACCCAAAAAAAATCTAAAAAAAACATAATGATCATCACCAGACTTTTATATAAATATACAAAAAAAATTTAATTATGAAAGTTTTCTTTTATACTTAAAAAATTCCTTTTATGCTGAAGCCTGAAGGTAACTCTCAATTAAAACTATAGTTTAATATTTATCCAAATTTTTATTTATTATAATTTTATATTCATTTTATTATTTTGATATTATTATCCTTACATAACTTATCATAGAAAGCTTTTTGACACTTGAAAGAAATATTTTTTTAACGATTTATTCAAATTTAAAAATTTATTAATGATGAAATTCGAAATTCTTTTAGGAATAATGTAATTTAAAAATTAATTTAATTTAATTATTGTTATATTTATAAAATTTAAAAAGATGAAATTAAAATTTTACGGCTCACCTCATCTTTCGGGCGGTGACGGGTCGCCGGCGGCACCGAGTACGAAATTTAGGAGTCTCTGCTCGTAGGCATCGCCGGCATTGTTGCGCTTGGAGAGTAGACCTTCGAGGGCGGCGATCCGACGGCCATCGTGTGCCATTTTCTGCTCGACTAGCCTTCGGAACTGGCGATACTCCATCTCGGCCGCGGCCTTCTCGCACTGGAGGCGGAGGATCATCGCCATCGTCTCGCTGGCCGCCGTCGCGGACGAGCTCCGCTCCTCCTCCAGCTCAAAATTAAGATTTTGGACCGCCGTCGCTGACGAGGTCCTCTCCTCCTCGAGCGCGAAAGTTAGGTTTCGGATCGCCGTTTTCTGCCTCGCCGCAGTCTCCCGTAGAACGATAACCTCTTCGGTCTCCTCCGCCGGCGGCGAGAAGTCGACTATGCGCCGTACGGATCGCCGGAGAGATGGGTGAGAACCGGGGGTGCAGCAGAACAGGCGAAGGAAGCGGCGTTTGCTGCCTCCAGAAGTCGCTGACGAGGTGGAGGTCACCGGACTCATGGACGCCGGCCGATGACTGGAAGTCCGCAACAGGAGAAGAAAATTGAATCTTGAAGCCGGAGCTGCGAACGAAATTTTACCGACGAGTGCCTTATGGTCGCCGGATTTTAGAAAAGTTCGAATCTTGACGAAGACGCCGAAATTTTCCAGATGATTGCTGGATTTTTAAAACCTTAAGATAAATTAAGGGCGTAACGGCTATAATTATAAAAGGGCAAATTACATCCAGGTCCCTGAGTTTAAGTGTTAACACAGGTTCATATTTTTTAAATTATAACATTGGGGTCCTTAAGTTTTCAAAAATTATCATCTAGGTCCTTTTTCTATTTTTTTATTATTGAAAAATATTAAAATTACCATTATACCCTTACCCTCTCTCTCTCCACCAGATCTAGCGGCCGCGCGGTCATCGCACAGCCTCGCACCGCCTCCGGCGGCCTCGCGCGCTGCACGACACTACCGGCGGCTTCGTTGCGAGGCGGGGCGGTGACGGCGCGGCTGCCGGATCTGGTGGAGAGAGGGAGGGTAAGGGTATAATGGTAATTTTAATTTTTTTAATAATAAAAAAAATAAAAAAGGATCCAGATGATAATTTTTGAAAATCTAGGAACCCCGATATTAAATTTTAAAAATATGAACCTGTATGAATTAATAACTCTTAAACTCAGGGACCTGGGTGTAATTTGCCCTTATAAAGAAGGAAGGGTTTTGATTTTGAAATCTTCTCTTTTTTTTTACGAAGGAATGTTCTAAATTAGACTGCAGTAAAGTTAAATTTTTATGTAAATAAATTAAAGGTATAATTAACTACATGTCACACTATTTAATTTTATTTATGTCTTACCCATCCATTTTTAGTTAATTACGCTATGCACACTCAAAACATTATAAAATCTTACATACACATATTTTAACTTATTTCTATTATAATGAGTAACCATAATTTTTCAATAATCTAACTATAGTTAGATTACAAA
Source organism: Apostasia shenzhenica (assembly GCA_002786265.1). NCBI lineage: Eukaryota > Viridiplantae > Streptophyta > Magnoliopsida > Asparagales > Orchidaceae > Apostasia > Apostasia shenzhenica. Next base: position 3,142,166 of record KZ451905.1, read on the forward strand.
AAATCTAAGCCGTTCATCATATTATTATAAAGATATTTAAATATATTTTGAGTGAAAATTCTAAAATCTTAATGTTTAGGTGACGACAAAGGAAGGAGACATCTGCGACGTAAATTAATTTTATTGGCTTTAGTGTGGTATTGAGGAAGAGCAAAATATGTACTATTAAGAGTAAAAATATAATTTTAATGATTTACAAATAAAATATTTTTTTCAAATAAATTTTGATTAAGTTTTAACTCAAATATGTGTATGTAAAATTTTGTAATGTTTTGAGTGTTCATAGCATAATTAACTAAGAATTGATGGATAAAACATAAATAAAACTAAATTGTATGGCATATAGGTAATTATCCCAAAATTAAAATACGTAAAGATTTCTAGAAAAAATTCCAATAAAATTTATAAGTTAGTTCGGCCAGTTTTGGATCGGTTTTACTGATTGCAGATTGGCCGATTCATGAAACCGGTTTGAATCAATTCTTTACTTGATCAGTCTTGTTCTAGTTCTACAGTGATCTCATTGGAACCGGCTCGAAACCACAAATTTGCTATCATTTTTGAAATCAATTCTCGATCGATTCCTACATTTTTTTTATTATATGTAAAGTTATTTATATTTATATTTATATTCTAATATATCTCTTACACATTATTGAGAAGAGAACTTACGCCTTCATAGCTATACATATGTCATGCAAAGTCAATAATCTAAAAGAAGAACAAGAAATAAAGATTTATATTCGTTAAATTCATCTTTTATTTTGTTTGAAATGCACATTAATAATTATCTTTTTGTGGTAATTTAACGAGTTATAGAATTGATATGCAATTGATAGCTCTTACTCATTGGTCTAAACTTTTAAATTAAATGTTGTCCATTTATTTGTGTATTGACTCAGCTTAGGCCCCATAGTATTTTTTTCTTCCTTAACAAGAGATATTAGAGTAAATGATTAGATTTAAATCGAGTGGTTCATATAGATTTGTCGTATTATATCATTTTTTTTAAAATTAGGCTCAGATTAAATAAGTTTATATTTGCTGATACGACCACCCACGCCCCACGTTCGAAGGTACTTCTGCCCAGACATAATCTCCCTTCCCTGTAAATTCTCCAAAGTAATCTGTTTTAGGAGATTGTGATGAATGCTTGAGAATATTTTCCACGATATTGAGTAGAGAAGAGCGCCCTCTTCTTGAGCCTATTCAGCACAGGGAGTGCGTCTGTTACAATCCGATTACAAGGTATGAGACTTGAGTCCCACATTAAAAGTATGAGATTTGAGTCCCACGTTGAAAGTATGAGATTCTAATGTAAGATTTATATAAACTTTGAGCTCTCCACCCCCTGAGCTAGCTTTTGGGATATGGTTCTCCCAAGGTCCATATCAATTAATATCAGAGTCATCCATTATATATCCGAGTTGCAATCGAGCGGTGCTGGTGGTGACGCTGGTATTGCAGTGTTAGCCCTGGGATAGAAAGAGCTAGCGCAAAGCCAGCCAGCGTGAACGTTGAGACTGCGGAGCGTGGTGGATTATTACGATACAATTGTAAGGTATGGGACTTGAGTCTCACATTGGAAGTATGAGATTTTAATATAGGGAGGCTTATATGAACTTTAGGCTCTCCATCCCCATGAACTAGCTTTTGAGCTGTGGTTCTCCCATGATCTGTATCAATTGGTTCATATAAATTTATATTACTTTGGTCCTAAGTTATTTTACAAAATTTAAGTTAATATAAGAATGTCAAGATTATAATTAGTATACTTTATGTTGAAGGATTTTGATAACTTGATTGTCAAATGAGCCTAAGTTTAAGCCATGCACAACCCAATATAAGATCCATTGCTAACTCAAATGTAAATCAGTTATGTTTGCTAATGACCTATTATGGGCATATTTTTTTGGTAAAAGTGTGGCCTAAGCATTGAAGATGCTGTAACATCAATAGGAAGCAGCAAACTTCTCTCCCAAAAAAAGTCTTCTAGGATAGCTTTACGTGCTATATTGTTTACATTTTGTTATATGAAAGACGATTTATAAAAATGAAACTATCTAAACTGTCTTAGTTCTAGATCTTGATGATGTTTGGCCTAAGCTATGCTCTCAATTTTGGGTAGAAATACCTCCAATTGCTGTTAGTTTTGTTGTTCAAGAAGCTTATCATTGAGCGAGTCAAGTGGAGCTTATAGACGGGGAATGGGAGACTCAAAAATAGTCACTATAGTTCGATTTGAAATTAGATCTTTCGACTTATGATTCAGTTAAAATAACTCGATGTTTTTTGGCGAGAGGTCTACCTTTAGCACTGCTGCGTCTACTCTCTCTGTTGATGAACACATCAGACTGCATTGAGTAAGTACATGATCCTCCAATTGTTTGAGGAATCATTCTTTAATTAGTATTTGTTTTGATAAATGATTATAAAAACGATCATGAATGCAAAAAAAATAGGATTTCCCATTTCATTAATTTTATTTTCCTCATTGACCAGCAGAAATTCATGCATGAAAACTTCTCTACTGTCTACATATTAGGGCAGCCAATGAACAGCATGTAAAAATGCAGAAAAAACCAACAAATTAGGGCCTAGAACTGCTTTCCCTCAAAGGTCTGCCCAAACTGCCAGTTCGCCGGAGCAACGTCCGGCGACTGCACCGTCCGGCCGTCGCTGGTTGTCACCGAGAAAGACAAGCTCTGTCCCTGCAGCTTCACCGACGTCTGCCAGTTCTGCCCCCAGTTCCGGCTCATGGGCGTCCACCCGGTGCCGGATCCCTTCACCGACACGGCCTTCACGTCGCCGGCGCCGGCGACGTTGTAGACGAGCACCATCATCCACCACGGGTTCCCCTTGATCTCGAACCGAATCCCGCCCTTCTTGTCGCAGGGGACTCGCCGGAACATGACGGGGACGATGCCGGCGTGGTAGTCTTTGGTGATCTTGACGAACATGGGCATGGAGAGGTCGAAGTGCTTCCGGGGAGGGTTGCACCACCCGCCGTCGTCGCTCGGCTTCGTCCAGTTCGGCGGGCAGAAGTTGGTGGCGGTGACGGTGATGCTCCCCGGCGCGCACCACTGCCGGCTGTTGTAGCACTGGATCTCGAAGCAGGCGCCGCACGCCTCGCCGTCGTTGAACAGCGCCGTGCTCAGCGCCGTCGTCTGCAGCCCGTATCCCTCGTCAAACAGGTTGCCATAGCCGCATGCTCCTTCTGCATTTTTCATATTTTTAGCTTTTGGGTGGCTCTTATCAAAATAATAATAATAATAATAATAATAATAATAATAATAACTCTGCATTCACTTGATAGTTTAATGAATTAAACTCAAAATCTAATTTTTTTTTTGTGATAATAACTCAAAATCTAATTTTAAGTGCGAGCTCGAGAGAAGATGACTATACAGATATACTCACGCATGGTTTCGCCGCCGGTCATGTCACCGTAGAATGTTGCAAACGCCGTAAGCCATTGGCCGGCGCCGCCAGTAACGGTGGCGCCGGAGTAGCCGGTGCTGCTGGCGGCCGGGCCCAAGAGGAAAGTGAGACAAAGAAATAGCTTAGTGTGCATGGCCAAAGCCATGTTATTTTTCAAAGATTAATATATCCTAAGGGAATATGAAGAAATAGTAGAACTTTTATACAAAATTGAATCATTAATTCATATTTATTTTTTTAATAACAATCATTAATTCATATATTTTTTTTAATAAGAATCATTAATTCATATTAATGTCAGTATATAAACGAAATCTTATGAATATGGTATGGTATATTTTGCTGATTCAGTATGTAGAGAAAAAGAATACAAGATACAGTTAATATGATTAATATTTGACTTAGGTATTTGAGCTTAGAGTATAACAATATTTATATTTATATTTATATTTTCAAAATTTTATCTTAATTTTTAAAATTTTAATATTTAAGTTTTCAATTATTAATTTCTTTTTTAAAATTCAAATTATATTCTGCACTCTCTCAGATGTTAAAATTCGAATTATATTCAGATCTACTTAGAACTAAATTTGGTGATTAATAATTAGCTGCATAATTTGCTTTAATTGCGGATTTGTTTTTTGTTTTAAATTTTTTTTTCACCTAAACACTACAATTTTCACTAATTTCATTGCGAATTGTAGAGATATAAAATCGAATCTAAAATCTCTTGATTTCAGACAAGCTCTCTTTCTGCTCGACGAGGAGAAGCTCCGCTTAATTAACGATTTGTTTGTATCTTTTTATTATTTTTTTAAGAAAGGGTAACATAATTTACAAAGATAAGGATAACTTGAAGGGAGATTTGCATAATCAATACAAAATTACGCTAAAATTGCACATTTTATATAAATTTTTTAAAATTTACATATTTTACATTCAATTCTATAATTGCATCTCCTTTCTGTTTCATTATAGTGATCATTTTTGTTATACAAAATAAATAAGTGATAATTACCTACATGTCATATAACTTAGTTTTATTTAGACCTCAGCCATCCATTCTTAGTTAGTTATGCTATGCACACTCAAAACATTATAAAATCTTACATACAGACATTTTAACTTATTTCTATTATAATGAGTAATCATAATTTTTCAATAACCTAACTATAACTAGATTACAAAAAGTTTGAGCCGTTATCATATTATTTTAAGAATATTTAAATATATTTTGAATGAAAATCCTAAAACCTTAATGTTTAGGTGGGGGCAAAAGAATGAGACATCCGCGACGTGAATTGATTTTAGGACAAATCAGCATTTTAGTGTGGTATTGAATAAGAGAAAAATATGTACCATTAAAAGTAAAAATATAATTTTAATGGTTTACTAACAGAAATTTTCTTTTTTTTTAAATAGATTTTGATTAAGTTTTAACTTAAGTGTGTGTATGTAAAATTTTATAATATTTTGAGTGTGCATAGTGTAATTAATTAAGAATGAATGAATAAGATATAAATAAAACTAAATTGTGTGGCATGTAGTTAATTATCCCAATAAATAAATTATAGTATACAAAATATACCACGAACTTAGTCTAATCATTGTGAGGTTACGAAATTTGGATGATCAAGTTGAAATAAGATATAAACCGTATGATTCATGTAACTTATATGAGTCATGTATGCAACATATATAAGTTTCATAATTAATGTGATTTATATCAAAAAGAGATTTAGTTTATCGTTATCTTGATATTATATTCAAATTTCTATTGCACATTTTGAGATTTTTCCGAAGATTTATTGTTGAGTGAGATTCGAATTTCCAACCATCAAAATCCTAAATTATGTCAGTATAAAAGTAAATAAATTATAAAAAAAATATTACATTAGAAAAGTCAGTATGCAGCCAAGTTTTAAAATTCAATAAAAATATTAGTTCCGACAATTTCAACAGTTTTAGTAATTTCAGTATTGAGAATTCACAAATTTTTTACAAATTATTTAAATTTTATAAATTTAAAGTTAAATTTATTAAAAATTATTTTTTTTGGAGAAAAATGAGTTTCAACAGTTTTGACATTTTTGATATATATATATGATTAGTTGTTATTAGTTTAATAAGTTCCTAATATTTTTATTTAGAGTGAGAGATTATCAATTATTTTTAAAAATATATAATATATATAAATATATATACAACTTAATAATTGAGCTGCAAAAAATTTTTTATAACTAAATTGGCACAATAAAAGAGAAGAAAATTATAATACATAAATAGTAGTAAGTATAAGAACTAATTTTTTTGTATAGCTAATTTCTAACCATAATATTAATTTGGAATTACATTATACAATTTCAAAGCATTAAATAATACGTAAATGGAAGATCTAATTTTAAGAATTTTTCAATTTTTAATTATTGCAGCCAAGAAAAAAAAAATCAAAACAGCATATTAAAGGTAATTTCTTAAAAAAAATAAAAATGTGATTTTTAAAGCCGAAAATAATAAAAATTCCATAAAGATCATTCACTTAATACGAATTAATGAGCCTAAATAAATTATGATAAGATTTTTGGCTGATTTTTTTTTCCTAAAATTGAGCAGCAAATAATTATGTGCGGATTTTAGCTGAATTTTTAATTGCTTTCTGAAAATAATAAATATTTAGAAATAATATATGTAAATTTTTTTATTAAAATTTATTAATGACGTTAATGTGATTTTTTTCTCTTAAGATATTAATGTGAAAAATATTCTTGAAATATTAAAATAATTATACATACATACATAAAAGCATTAATTTTTTTTAATATTAATATATATGTATATATATAATAATTGGGAGATCTATAGTGTGTTAATATTTAAAATTTTTTGTTACATTCGATGAATTTGAGGGTGGCAAAATGGGTAGGTGGGTCGAGTTCGGTTTGAATTCAAACCCAACCCAACTCGAATAACCTCAACTCAAACTCAACCTATTTATTAAATGGATTAAAATTCATGACCCAAACTCAAACCACTTAATTTGTTTAAGTGAGTAATTTTTTATAAACGCCCAACCCTAATCTGACTCGACTCAATTTTGCTCAACCCGAACTCATCTCATTTAACAAACAGGTTAAAACTCATGACCCATACTAAAACTTTTTAAGTCAAGTTCAGGTCGAGTTCACGAATTGAGTTGTATATATATCGCCACCTCTAATTGAATCTGTTAATTATTAATATTTATACATAGAATAATTTTCTGAACTTCGTTAAGCCTATTTCTCAATATAAGTTTTCTTATTTATTAGTTACACGATTTAATTTTTTTAATTAAAATTATACAGATAAATACAAATATAAATTTAAAAAATATCTCTGCCTCACGTAGTTAAATGTGGCTTAAAAATTGAGCTGAAACAAAAACGTAATGAAAATTTCATATAAAATTTTAATGAACTTTTTATATCTAACGAGAAAATAATTTTAGTTTTTAAATGTTTTTCAGCATAATGTAATGCATTAAGAGATGTTCTTGATCACTGTGAGTTACAGTATATATGTCATATGATTTTTAGATTTTTTTAGTTCCCAATTTACCTTTAACAGATCTTAAGCTGAACAGTGGGATTCAAAAAAGTACACGGAGTGGTCCTTCACGCCTCATTAAAGAGGTATGGCCGGCCTGAAGCGTCGTACGTCCGTATCAGCATGGCCGCCGGTCTGTGAGGTAGGGGATCGTCCTTGAAGTACCCTCTCAAGACCATCCCCTACACGTCATCATCAGGGAAAAATTCAAACTAATGACAAGAGAAAAATGGGACTATTGGCCTCATCCTCTTTCTCCTAAATCTTCACAGTGTATCCACTTTTTCAATTAGTAAAACCTCTTCAAAGCCGCCCAGAAAGGGGCGCTGTGATTTTCCGCCTTATCGGTTTCCACGTCAAAAAGTCTAGCCTCATTTATTATCTTTAACAGTAGACATCTCTTAATTATATATTAGGTCTAACATAAGCGCTTCATAATAACTTTGTTAACATTAATTAAGTATATATGCATAAATTAATAGATGCATATATATATATATACACGTATATATGTATATACGTGTGTGTGTGTGTATATATATATATATATATATATATATATATATATATAATGTGTTTATAATTTTAGGATCAGTTAGAATCAAAATCAATATTAAAATAATATTAGTTTAAAAAATAATAATAAATAAAATTATATTATATTTTTAATAAATTTTAATATAAAAATATTATTTTATTTTAAATATTTAATTTTTTTCAATAAAACTACCAACTTTATTTCATATCTTAGACCAAAATAACTGAATCGAATATTTTAATTTAGAATTTTTATTTAAAATAATTAAGTCATAAAATAATTAATTTGAAATAAAATAAGTGTGGGAGTTTCAAAGTAAAATAGTAATTAAATCATATCAACAACTGGAATAAAAATTTTGAATAATATATAAGCATATACAAAATTAGAGCATCAAGAGTAGTAAACATCCCATAAATATTACTATAGCAAAAGAATAATGCCTCCTATTTTTTTAATGGTGTACTTTCATGCATGACACTTTAACGATAAAAACTTTTATATTCACGATTAAAAATAAAATATTATATATATTTGTTGACATAGAGAGATGAAGCCTTAAGAATTAGCGGTACACAATATTTCTAGTTCATAATTTTAATATTAGAGAGCTAATAATCATCCAGAAAAATACATAGAAATTTAAGATGATTTAGGAATAGCTTCCGTTATATCCACCAGAGAGTCAAGAGAAGTGTTCCACTAAAGACCAGTATAAGAAAAAAGAAGAAAAAAAGAGTACAAGCTTCTTCTCCGATAGTTCTCTGGAGAATCTGATTCTCTTCTATTCTTATCTCGTTTGATTTTAGGTGTTATTTTTCATGTGTCGTCTCGTCCCCTTTGGAGTTCCGCCTTGAGGTATTTATAGGTAAGCTCTAGTGGAGTTCAACGGGTTTTTCTCGCCGAAATATTATATTCATCGTCTCCATGCTGGCGGAATATTATAACCACCGGATCTATACTGTCGAACCCACTATTGTCGTCTCCAGGAAAACTTTCAGTAGTGGCAAATTAAGGCACATGGGGTCCTTAGCTTGTGTAACTGATAGGAGTCTGTGTTAGTGGAATATGTCCTGATGTGGCGATCTCCATTGGGCTGAAATAGCGACAGTTGTAGATAAGCAAACCACATGGCCGATATTACTGGGCAGTGCAGATGCCTAAATATCGTGGCCAACGTCACAAGAAGTTGTGGATAGCTAAATATCGTGGCCGAGGTCAAACATTTAAGAAAATAAAGCATGATCAGTTAAATATCACAAACGATGAATGCAACATCGTAAATGATGACAAGCGAAGTGAGTCTTCAGATGCCACATGTACTGCTGAGGTTCAATTCTGAATTAAAATATTAATAATATTATACTAAATAATTATAAAATTACAGATTTATATCACTTTGGTATAAAATTATATTATACTTTAAATCCTAATTCTAAAATATATAATTTATAATTCAAAGCATTAAATCATATATATATATATATATATATTAATTACTTGACATTACAAACTAAATATTAAAGTCTAAATCTTAAACTTTAATACTATACTCTAAACACTACTTGTTTTGTACATTAGCTAAATATAAACTTCACTATAAACTTAATTTAATGAGAAAAAAAGTTTCTATTATGTATTTATGAATCATGTACAATAGGATAAGACTCATGAAATACATCAATAAATTAATTTATATGTTTTTTAAAAAAAATCATTTGAAATATGTAATTTGTAAGCTTTTGGTATAATATATGTAATATTTTATCTTTGATAATAAAATATGTAATTTTTCATGATTAAAGGGTCTGTTTTTTTGTAAGATTAAATTTAACAAGATTAAAATTAAATTTAGATAGAGATATTTTTTTATTAAAAAGTGTGAATGATGTGAAATAAAATTAGTTATTATATTGGAATATGTGAGGAATGTGATATAAAGTTAATTATTATGTTGGGATATGTGAGAGATGTAATATAAGTTAGTTATTATTTTAGTAATGTGTGTAGGATGTGAAATAAAATTAAATTTTATGTGTGATGTGATATATCAGGTTAAAATTAAACCAAATTAATTTTTAACTCCAAAATAAACGAGACCTAAGACATATAAATCTCCCTTTTTTGATTGACCAAGTACACAAATATATATATATGTATAGATGTGTGTGTCTATATATATGTGTGTGTTTGTTTCCCATTTGGTCGATCAATGGATGTGTATCATGTCAGCAGTGGGTGAGCTCCACTGCTATATATTGTACGACTCCCCCTATTGGCCAGCCGAATTATTCGTGTGTGTGGCATATATAGTGTCTCATCAGCGGCACATCCAACAAATAATTCAATCATAATTGAGTTACGTATCTTTAACAACAAGAGACATGCAGTAACTTGTCATTACATTTACTAACTAGAGTACTAACAACTCAAACATCGATACTGCGAGCAATAAGCAATACAATAATGAATCAAAGTAAGTCCAATTAACCTTGTTCAAAATAATACGGATAAATAGTAATTAGGTCTATCTAGTTAAATGCCCTCACGTATATATATATATATATCAAGCTATATATATAAACCCCATTGTTCATAAATTATAAGCAAATCAATGTCATTAAAATATTAGAGAAAAACCCAATTGCCATATATTCACCACATAAATAAATAATATTTATTGCATGCTTGACGTTCTTCCTTTGTGCTGAATGAAGAAAAAGAAAAAAAAAAAATATCATGGCTCTTCAGATTTTTCGTTGGCAATTCATTTCTGCCATTAATTATCATGCATGCCAGCTTATTATAAAAGCCCGCCATCTCCTTCGAATTTGGCAAACAGCAGAAAAGTTTAAGTCAGATCTTCAGCTGCTGCTCTAATAATATCGATATGGCGCCAATGGCTCCACTACACATCCTTTTTCTCTCTTTCACCTTCCTCGCGGCCCTCAGCTCCGCCGCCGGCGATGGGTGGCTTGAGGCGCATGCAACCTTTTACGGCGACATGTCCGGCGGAGAAACCATGCGTCAGTACTGTATCTAAATTTATCCTTTTTTGTAAAAAAAAAACTAAACTATGTGAACTAATATTTAAGGTTAATGACAATTAGGTCACTCTAATTTAGACTTCTGTGCATTTAAGTCCTCTTAATTTTTAAATTTAACGAGTAGGTTTTGTAGTTTGACGTAATGTGAAAATGGATCTTTTGACATTAATAAAAGAACTAAATGAAGGATTTTTTTTTTGTGACTAAGCGACTAGCTTGACTAATTTATAAGCTAAATTAATATTTTAAATGAAAATAAAACCTTAATTAACCTTAGAAAATCAACCATGAGAACAAAAGTCTATTGAATTGGCCGGTCATAATTTTTAAAAAATTTTAGATTTGAGCCTCCGAAGTTGTAAAATACTGTTGTTTGATTCTAAGTAAGATATAATTATTAATTTTTTACTATAACATAATTATTGATTTGTTTATCTTTTTAAAATATAATTTTAAAGTATTAATGTTTGTATTTTTTATTTTAAATTTTTTAATATGAAAAAGAAAGATACGCGAAAAATGAAATTTTAAATTTTTATTAAAGCTTTAAAACATGATAGTTATGGAGGAAGAGAATATTTTTTTTAAATATATTAATTATTCAAATCAGTCCTAAAAATTAACAAAAAAGGTAAAAATTTAAAAAACATTAAAATCATAATTTTTTTATAACTTTTAGAGCTAAAATTAAAATTTTTAAAAAATTGACAGCAATTTGCAATTCTGTATATATTATAAGTACATTATCAACAAATTAAACTTCTATCCAACTTTTGTTGGTAATTTGACCATCATTTTAAACCAATGGGTTATTGAAAAGAATTTTTTTAAAAAAAGTCCTGCTAATTTTAGAATGAAAAAATTATGCAGTTGATTAAATTAATTATGAGAATTTACACAAAATATATTTTAATTATTAAAATTTTTATATTTTATTATAAAAATAAAATATTATATATAACATATTAAAATATTATAAAATCATATATTTTATATAGTATTATTGAAAAAATTATGAATTAAATTTATAATATATTTTTATAAATTTTATTTTATTATATATAACTTATAAGTTTATAATAGATATTTAATATTACTAGACTGACTTCAAAATGAAGATTTTATATACCTAATCTACAAAATAAATAGTATTTAAAATATAATGTTAAAAGTATAAAATTTATTTAGTTTAGTTTTTAGAGTTAGAGCAATATAGAATATAGATTTTAAAGTTTTTAATTACAAATTATAATTTTAGAGTTTAAAATTTGAAATATAGTATAATTTTATTAAAAAATAATATAAAATTTATAATTTTATAAGGTTTTTATAATATCTCATAAATGTAAATGACAATTAAAGACCTAAGTGGATGATTTGGACTAAGATGTAATAGTAAGTAACTTGTAGGAACCTATAAGTAAGTTACCAAAAAAGAGCCGTTGGAATTGACTGAACGGATCAATGCAGAGGGAGCTTGTGGGTATGGCAACCTGTTCGACCAGGGTTACGGCCTCGCGACGACGGCGCTGAGCTCCGTGCTGTTCAACGGCGGCAAGACCTGCGGCGCCTGCTTCGAGATCCAGTGCTTCAACGACACGCGGTGGTGCGCTCCGGGGAGCGTCACCGTCACCGCCACCAACCTGTGCCCGGCGAACTGGTCGAAGCCGAGCGACAACGGCGGGTGGTGCAACCCCCCCCGGAACCACTTCGACCTCTCCATGCCCATGTTCGTCAAGATCACCAAGGACTACCACGCCGGCATCGTCCCCATCCTGTTCCGGCGAGTCACCTGCTGGAAGAAGGGCGGCATCAAGTTCGAGATCAAGGGGAACCCGTTTTGGATGCTGGTGCTCGTCTACAACGTCGCCGGAGCTGGCGACGTGACGGCGGTGTCGGTGAAGGGGTCGGCCACCGGGTGGATCACCATGAGCAGGAACTGGGGGCAGAACTGGCAGACGTCGGAGAAGCTGCAGGGGCAGAGCTTGTCGTTCTCGGTGACGGCGAGCGACGGCCGGACGGTGTGGTCGATGGACGTGGCTCCGGCGAACTGGCAGCTTGGGCAGACCTTCGAAGGCAAGCAGTTCTAGATGGAGGAGGAAGAAGCCTCTGCTTATTTTGCAAATTAAAATTTGAATAATGTGATTTCTTATTGTGTGCAATTTAATGATGAGTGCAAAATATTTTATGCACATTTAATCTGAATTAAAAATATTATCGATTTTTATGTCAAATTTAATTTGAGTTTATTAAAATCTTTTCTCAATTTTGAGTTAAATTTAGCGTAATTATAAATTTTATTTATTTTTATAAAATTATTAATTAAATATATTAGACATGTTAAAAATTAATATTATTAATTTACTTTAGAATTTTATAAGCATATTTTTTTTATCTCTGTTATCTTTTTATCTAAACTATATTTATACATAAAAATCAATCAATTTTGCATTGAAAAAAATACAACTGAGTTTTAATTTTTACGTAAAATTATCACCGTAGATAACTTAATTTTGTTGAAATTTCATTCACTCACGTATATTTCCTTGAGTTCTTTTCTCAAAATAAGATAATATATCATACTTTTATAGTATTCGAATAATTCCAATCATTTTTTTATCTCTAAATCAATAAATTATTACAACTAATGTCACGTTATTCTTACTAAGATGTTTTATTTCCCTAATAGTCGCCAATTGTCGTACCCTTCATCAAAAAATCAAAAAATTGTGACACATTTTAGAAAAATATGAATAAATTTTTAATTATTAAAATAATATTAATTGTATAATTAATCAATTATTTACTTTGAAATAAATTTAAATTATATATATGAAACTCTCTGTGTACTTATGCAAAGCACTAGTTCTAACCTAACTCAGATCCAACTCGAGCTAGATTCGAGTAAAGTTAAATTTGAGTCAAGATTGTTTTGATTCGAGGTGTAATTCAACCCAAATTTAAACAAATTGATATTTGAAACAAGGCTTATCAGATCTGAAACTGATCAGTTTAAAGGCTTACATAGAGACACAGATCAGATGGCCAGTAGGGCTGTTACCGATCCGATTTCGAGCCAAGCCAATACCGGCTCGAAATCGGATCGATCACATTTCGATCGACTCAAAAACTCGATTGAGTTTGACTGCAAACCAGCTTGAGTCTATTCCAATTAACTTCGAGCCGATTTCGATTCATTTTTGAGCCCGCTTGAAAATGAATCAAATCTCAATTTTTTTTTGAGCCGATCTCGAGCAGGGTAAGCTTGACTCGATCCGACTCGAGATCGGCTCGATTTATAATATATATATTATAGTATAAAATGTATTTTAATTCGAGCCGATTTCGAGCCGGATCAAGCTGAGCCTACCCGGCTTAAAATTGGCTCGAAATTATTATCGAGCCGAACTTTAGGCTCGTTAGTCGGCTCATTTAGATCAACTCAATTTCAATTCGATCTAAAATCGATTCAATTTTCGATCAATTTTCGATCTTCGATTCATATTAACGTCCCTAATGGCCATTGGCCAATCTGAGTATAAAGATCACTACAATTTATCTTAACACCTTTCTTAGATCTCAAAAAATTGTAGGATAAGTTATCCTAATAGAGTTGAGAGATTTATCTTTGAATGGTAGTTAGCTGTTAACCGAAGTTATTCAAAGATTTTATTTGATTGTTTATTACTTTGATCCGAGGACAAGAGAAGAGGAGGGAAGAAAGGAAATGTTAACCCAAGTGAGTAATGGGATTAGGATTAAGGGGGTTAACAGAGTTAAGGGACAAATAATAGGGTAACTAACCCGAGGTAAACTTTTTGAGCAAAAATTCTGTTTGGATGTGCATAGAAGGTTAAATAACTTAATCTCTCTTAACCCACCGGCCATCCAAACAGACCCTTAAGGCCCCATTTGTCTAGAAGTTTAAAATTAACTTAGTTTAATTTTAACCAGGCATATCACATCACACATAAAATTTAATATTAAAAATTAAATTTATTTCACATCCTACACATATTACTAAAATAATAACTAACTTATATCACATCTCTCAGATATTCCAACATAATAACTAACTTTATATCACATCCCTCACATATCCCAACATAATAACTAACTTTATTTCACATCATTCACAACTTTTAACAAAAAAATATCTCTATCCAAATTTAATTTTAACCTTCTTAAATTTAACCTTACAAACAAACACACCCTTAAGGTTCAAAGAAGATGCTGGTTGACTTTTTTAATATTTATAGAATTATTTTAGTTTAATGCTATGACTTATCACCTTCCAAAAAAAACATCATAAATGTTTGCACGCATAATGGATTTGTTCGAGGTAGA
>KZ451905.1:3170253-3230206 GCA_002786265.1 Apostasia shenzhenica
TTTTTTTTTTTTTGTTCTTATTTTATATATGCATACAAACAAAAAAAATACCCACAGAGGTGAAAAATGGTGAGAATGGTTAGAAAATGGCATTTTCACAAGCTAAAGCTGCATAAAATGGTTAGAAAATGGCATTTTTTGCCCTTTTGTTATAGTTATTAATGTTTAAATATTTGCATTTTATAGTTGACAATAATGCTTGATGGAAAAAATCTAAATGTAACCTAAAACTTCCTTATTAGTTACCTAATGTCTTAGAAGTATGAATAAGTACAGTTAGTAAGTGTACCTTTACATATTGCTTGATCTGTCGTATATCATATTCATCCATGATTTATGCCTTATTAAACTTCTGGGGAAGTAGTATCTCAGAGCATATCTTTATAGATGAAGCACGAGTACGATACGACAATACGGATACGATACGATACGGATACGACAATACGCCAAATTTAAAAAAGTAGGATACAGATACGTTAGGATACGATTGTTACATTTGTGTATAATATGTCATATTCTCATATTTAAGATATAAATTTATGGTAGATTATAATAACATATACATCTTATTGTTATAATTTTCAAAAATATTTTTTAAGTTTTTTTCAAATTAATTATATTATTTAAATATTATTAATATCACTTAAAAAATATTATAGACAATTGAACTACAAAAAATAAAAATATCCTTCAACATCTATTGAGTTTAAAAACATCTTAAATTAAAATAATATTTTAAAATTTATTTAATTACTTTCAATCTATCGCAGATTATCTAAGTGAAATAAGAGTTTAAATATACATCAGTAAATTAGTTTCAGTTTTAATTTAAATCCGATCTAAATTAACTAGCTTGATACAAACGATATATAATTGAAAATAATATAGATAATATGACATAAACTCAAATACACTAATCTGGTTAAACTAGATATATACCCTTCTTTCTCTGAGTCTTTAATTAAATAAATAAACAAAATAAAAAGATCAAAGTTCTATCTTTTTCATAATATAAGCTTGATTAAAGTAAAACAAATTAATTGATGTCTAACAGAAGCAAAGATAATATGGTTGAGATAGAAAAACTAGATGATACAGCTGCTTGCGAATATCAAATTCTTTTTTCTATTGCCGAAACGCTAGCGTGCATCACGCATTTTGTAATATCAATTGTGTGAGTTCAGTATATCTCTCAATCTTATTATTTGAGTCTATGCATGAGTTGTGTTTTATGTATAATATATTTTTTATTTTTTATCGTGTAGACCAGACCAACTGTTTCAATATTTTTTTCTTTAATTAGAAGTATCGAAAAGCATTGGACAAGTATCGGGCGAGTATCGGATTTTTAAAAATAAAAAATAAAAATTGATACGCCACATGACGTATTGGATACGTATCGGTGGAGTATCGGTATCCGATATGAATACGATACGGATACGTTAGGCTTCACAAAGTATCGGTGCTTCATAGATTGGCCCCATATGCCCATGTAGCTCTCGAGCATTGGGTGCAGACCCACTGAGTTGGTGTGGTGCTCAAATGCAATATTTTTTTTTCATCAATCTAGGATCTAGTTCTTTCTCTACCCCACCCCTCTCTCTCTCTCTCTCTCTCTCTCTCTCTCTCTCTTTCTCATGATCTAGTTTTCTCCAATCCCCATGTCTCCTTCTTACACATTAATATGCGTGTCTAACATTCAATCAGTCGTGTTACTTACAGATATTATATATGAGGAAGCTATGCCCAAACTTGGATCGAGAAGATTCCCTAGACACTGTCCTGGAGGTGCCGTTGCCTGAGGAGATGTTTCCTGGCGGCAGTGGAGGTGAGAGGTGCGGTGGTAAGGGATCGTTGGTGCAGAACATGCATGCGTGGCTCAAGTCACAGGCCTTTGACAAGGCGCTGGACGTACCGCAGCAGCAGCTCTCTGGTCGCACCGCTGAGCTACAGCTTCTCCTCAGCGTTGTTGGCTCGCCGCTCATCCCCATGCCGGTGCCTGCCGACACCGCCTTCAGTCGATCCGTCCGAGAATCCTCCATCGTAAGGCAACTACTACCTTCTGCTTTCATTTTTCAGGCAAATCTGTACAAGTTATAAAATCAATCAAAATTGTTAGAGAGTTAACATTTATTTAATATAGATTTTAATAGTAGAAAACACTTTTAAATTTAAATTAAGAGGGTGAAAGTTAGAAAAAATGATCAATGAAATTGACCATTCAAACTGACCTCCAAAATAGGTCGAATGGATTTATTTTAGTACAGGTTGGAATTATTATATCAAACACTCTTCAAAGTGTTGCTCCTAACTCAACAAGCCAAGTTAGAAAATGGTTAAACTAGTTTATATGTGATTCAAGCGACAAAAAAAAAAAACTAGCTACAATCGAAGCACTAGCAGTAAAATGAGAACAACGCTAGTGAAATATTGTGGGTTGGCCCTCCAAGGCCTGCTTTAGTACATGTTTTTTACTTGAGAATTTACATTAACTTGGTTTCTTTAACTAGGTCAAGTTGAAAGCCCCCCTACACACACTACTTTTGGGATAACGTGTATAAAAAACTGACATTTTTACATGACCAAGCGTTTTTTAAATTGGAACAAGTTCAATGCTTAGGGATGGCAATACGGTGGGTTTAGATTAGGTTTAATAAAACTCATATCCGCCCCACTTTCTTTTTACCATTACCCATATTCGCTTCCGCCTCACCCCGCCCAGCTTCTCCGAAAATCCCGTACTTATTTTGCCCCACTCCTCCCCACCCCGTCTTATTTCTCCCAAAATTCGTACCCGCCCAACCCTGCTCCACCCTACCCGAAATTCATTATTAATAATTTATTTTAAATAAAAATAAAGAGATAATATTTATTTAACTTTTTAAAATTTGAGACTATGTAATAATATTTAATTACTAGCGGCTTATGAGTTGGGCCGATATGATTTAGTCTACCCGAACCCGCTCTATTTTATAATAGGGTGGGATAGATCACGGGTCGCAGGTATAGTTGTAGGACACATCTTTTATAGGCTGATGCTCCAACTCTTAAAACCTTTTCCCCAGCTAAGATTCTGATGGAACCACTCCTAAAGGGTTCAACCTCCATTTTGGGAAGAAGAAAAGTAGTTAAAGGTTTTGCTAAACTAGCTTGCAAATAAATATAGTTCCTAAAAAATTGAAAATACTAGGCTATGTTCGACTTTCCAAAAAATAGAAAGTACTACTTTCTAGCACTATCTACATTTAGGCTTGCTAAGAGAGACACATATATAACTCTTGTTAAAGTTTTGTAAACTTCTTTTAGTAGAAGAACAAGTGATTTTAGTAAAAAGAAAGAGATTTAGAAGTTAGAATAATAAAAAGCTACTCAAAGACATGTATAAAAAAGTTTTTCAGCAAAAGCTAGTAAGTGAAAACATAAGTCTTCACAAAATTGTGTTAAAATCCTAGAAAGGAACTCTTATTTAACTTTTCAATAGCCTTACAGTTTAAATTGGTTGACTTTAGTCGCTTAAAAAATTTTTTAGTAGTTTAAATAGCTTAAAGCTAGAACAACATGGCTTTAAATTTTTTTATTTGGCAAATTTTGAGGCTTAAAAACCTAATGTCAGGTGGACATAGCACAAAATATCAAAATGAAACTTGGGAATAAATTGAGTTTACATATGTGTATTAGTCTAAATTTTAGCTTATAATTTTTGTGGTGATATATTATTAAAAAAACTATTGGAAAGACAAAAAAGATCACTATAAGAGGGGAGTGATTTGTGCAAAATTGAGAAGCAATAGCTATAAGATCTAGTTGGTTGTCTAGAGAAATGGATAGTTGAGAAACTACTGAAGTTAAAACTAATTACAGATGCCATTATTGATTAGCAATGACTATAAAATAATAAAAGAACATTTACATACATAATACTTCATATCACCATATTTACATATCAATTTTTTTTTTAAAATTATACGTTACACTTTTCTTACACCCCACACATTTTTTCTAAGGCTGCAGTATAATTTTTTGAAAATGGGTGTGATACACGTAATTATGGTAATATGGAGTGTTATGTACGTAATTATCCGAATAATAAATAGAAAACTTATGCTTACATCTATGCCTTGAAAGCAAAAAAAATAAATCACTAAACTCAACTCCTTTTCACCAACTGTTGGCAAAAGCAAAATCCTTCACACGATTATGCACCAATCTTCCTTCTTTAGGTTCACTCGCTATAATACTCAAAGGTAAAATTAGGAAGGTTTACTTCCTAGCTCCTTTTTCACCCGATGGAATGCAACAAATATAATTTAGGTTGACTCACTGGATTACCTTCTTTACTTGGAGATTCATTCACAATCTACGTCCACTCCCTATATAACATTCTTTTTCAATGAAAAAAAAGAAGATAAGAAGCACAATGAAAGTCGATTTGTATACATTATAATATCACCTGATTAATAACAAAAAGCGTCAACACCAATCAAGGAAGACCCCCTAGCACAAACATAATTTACCAGGAGCACTTGTTCTTTATTCGCATACTTATCGATTGAAGTGCCTTAGACATGATCGAATGATGTCCATTACTTTGAGACGACCTCAATTTCTCAACTGCTTGAACATCACCTTCTTAACTGCTATCACGTAGATGACATTCACAATACCACATCCTAACATACGTCACACAAAGTGGAGAATCATCTCATATGAAATAGTTATCTCTAAGGCTTATAAAGACATATATATTGTAATGAAAGTAAAAACATATTCCTCACTCTAAAGCACAAGCAAGAAAGCTCTAGAGCTAAGGCTTCCGTTTTTGTACCCAAAGTCTTGTACTACTCACATTGTAATGAACTTTCTTTGGAGCTATTATTTTTAGCCGTCGTGATTTTTCTTCTAGTTCTCAAGTTTCATGTATAATTAATTATATGTTTCAATCTTTTGGTAGAAGTAGATGCTTATTTGCTAACTTCAGCAAATAAAATTATATATGTTATTGATACACATTTTAATATTTCATGTAAAATATATGCAAATAAACAGCAAGCATCAACGGCTAAGTACATACTGCATCAATACATAGCGGCGATGGGAGGGCAGGCGGTGTTGATGTCGGTGCAAAGCATGTACGCGGTGGGAAAGGTAAGGATGAACGCATCAGAGTTCCACATGGGAAACGATAGCTCTGCTGCTGCACCGCCGGCTACTACTAGGAATGGCGCTGGTGAGATTGGTGGTTTTGTCCTCTGGCAAAAGACACCTGAACTCTGGTACTTTGAGCTCATCATGGCCGGATGCAAGATGAGTGCTGGCTGCAATGGAAAGGTTGCTTGGCGACAGTCCACTTCCGAGAAGTCCAACGCCTCCCGCGGCCCTCCCCGCCCTCTCCGACGATCCCTCCAGGTTCTCTCTCATTCTCTTTCATGTTCTCTTGAATAATACTACTTATTCCTATGTTTATCATAGATATTATAACAAAAATCATACTTTTGCTATTTTGTTTTTTTAAAAATAAAATAAATGTCACACCATTGTTAATGTTGAATCCGATGAACTTGGATTTGTGAGTAATTCTTTTGTTAGGAATTGTCAAACATAGGGTTTTGTTAACTAGGATGAGAGGGGAAAAGCAAGTGATAAAAATTAACGAAGACCCGGCCGGAGGGGAGTGAGAAAAGGAGAGTGGTGGAGGGTCAAAAATATCTAATCTTTGGGATTAATGTTAGTTATGGTGAAAGAATAAGACCACTTTGCTTAATTTGAAAACTAGAAGAATTTATATGCAATTAAGAAAATAAAACTAAAATTGAAACTTAATCTTTGCTTACGACATAGGGTTTGGATCCGCGGTCAACAGCAAATCTATTCGCGGACGCCGTATGCATCGGCGAGAAGGCGATCAACGGCGAGGAATGCTTCATCCTGAAGCTGGAAGCTAATGCTCAAGTCCTTAAATCTCGGAGCTCTGCAAGCTTTGACATCATCCGGCACACGGTATGGGGTTACTTCAGCCAACGCACGGGACTCCTGATGCAGCTGGAGGATTCCCACCTTCTCCGTATGAAAGCCGGCCGTGGCCGGCCGGGCGCCATCATCGGCGCCGGTCCCGCCGCGCAATTGAGCGGCAATAGCATTGGCAACAACGACGCCTCCATCTTCTGGGAGACCTCCATGGAATCCGTCATCGAGGACTATCGCTATATCGATGGCATCAATATTGCACACAGTGGTCGCACTGCCGTCACTCTCTTCCGCTATGGTGAGGGTTCCGTCAACCACAAGCGGAGGATGGAAGAAATATGGAGCATCGAGGAGGCTGATTTTAATCTCAAAGGGCTCACCATGGATTACTTTCTTCCGCCGGCCGATCTCAAGATTGATAATGACTAGGTTTTCTTTATTGTAATAATTACTAATGTCATATAATTTAATTTTATTTATATTTTATTTATTTATTTTTAATTAATTATGCTAACATACTTAAAAATATTATAAAATCTTACGTACACATATTTGAGTTAAATCTTAATTAAAATTTATTTAAAAAAATATATTTTATTATTAAATCATTAAAATTATATTTTTACTATTAATAGTATATATTTTTCTCTTCCTCAATATCACACTAAAGTGCTGATTTGTCCTAAAATTAATTCACATCGCAGATGTTTCTTTCCTTTGTCGTCACCTAAACATTAAGATTTTAGGAATTTCACTCAAAATATATTTAAATATCCTTTAAATAATTTGATAAATGACTCAGATTTTTTGTAATCTAACTATAGTTAGGTTATTAAAAAATTATGATTATTTATTATAATATAAATAAGTTAAAATATGTGTATATAAGATTTTATAATATTTTGAGTGTGCATAGTGTAATTAATTAAAAATGGATAAGTAAGATATAAATAAATTTAAATTGTGTTGCATGTAGGTAATTATCCCTTCTGTATTTTCATCTCCCTTCTTTATTCTTTATATAATTGTTAGATTAAATATTAATTGTGATATTTTCATTAATTCGTTTTGGTTGAATTACACTCTGGTCCTTTGGCCGCAATATGTAATTATTTTAAAACTATTGCAATTATTGTAAATTCGTAAATCATTTCATTCAATATTTAAATTGACTCTCATCTTTTGCAACAAATTGAAATATTATAAGCATAAGCAATTTAAAAATTTAAGCTTATTAAATGTGCTTCGCACGTTGAGGATTCGTTTGATTCAAGGTATTTTTTTATCCAACATAAATTTTAA
The DNA here is from genome assembly GCA_002786265.1 of Apostasia shenzhenica. Lineage (NCBI taxonomy): Eukaryota > Viridiplantae > Streptophyta > Magnoliopsida > Asparagales > Orchidaceae > Apostasia > Apostasia shenzhenica. The sequence continues at coordinate 3,177,520 of KZ451905.1, forward strand.
TTATAAAAATTAATTTTATTTCATATCCAACACAAATATAAATATTAAAATTGAGAGTATTTTATATTTTATATATTTTTTAATATTAATATTTTTTTTTCATGTTCAACAGTACTTAAATTTTAAATACCCATGCAAGGGTCATATATTCGAAGCAATTTAAAGAGTTTTGAGTTTTTGATGCGCTCATGGTGCGTTCGACAATTTAGGTAGTTTGGATTTGAAAAAAATTCAAATAGCTTTTAGAGCTTTAAATAACTTAAAATTTTTAAGTTGCTTAAAGTCTCTTAAATAACTTAAAGGATATGTTTGGCAATTACTCAAAAATAGGTAAAATATTTTTTTAGTAATATTTTAAATTTATTATAAATTTTAATAATTTTATTATACATTCAACACAAATTTTAATCTTAAAAATCAACTTTATTTCACATACAACACAAATTTTAACCTTAAAATCAACTTTATTCACATCCTACATACCTCCTAATATTAAAATAAAGGGCAAATTTCACCCAGGTTCCTGAGTTTAAGGGTTATTATCACACAGGTCCACATTTTTAAAATTATATCATCGGGGTCCCTAGGTTTTCAAAAATTATCATCTGGGTCTTTTTTTATTTTTTTATTATTAAAAATATACAAAATTATCATTATACCCTTACCCTCCCTCTCTCCACCAGATCCGGCAGCCGCGCCGCCCTCGCATCGCCCTCGCGCAGTGGCCGTGGCGCGCAGTGGCCGTGGTTGCGTCGTGAGGCCGCTCGACGCACCCGAGCGGCGCCGGCGCCACGACCACTGCGCGAGTGCGACACGGCTGCCGGATCTGGTGGAGAGAGGGAGGGTAAGGGTATAATGGTAATTTTGTATATTTTTAATAATAAAAAAATAAAAAAATAAAAAAAAGTACCCAGATGATAATTTTTGAAAACCTAGGGACCCCGATGATATAATTTTAAAAATATGGATCTGTGTGATAATAACCCTTAAACTCAGGGACCTGGGTGAAATTTGCCCTAAAATAAATTTATTTCCCATCAATTCTATAAAATAATTTTTTTTTCTTACTCAAATTTATCCTCCAATAAAACAAGCCCAAAATACAAGCTACCTTTCCAATGTTTTAACCTTTATGATCAAAAGTAGCATAAAATTGATTTGGTGTGTAAAATGTGTTATGAATGTTGTTTTAAGGTCAAGTAGGCTAAAAATTTGAAGCCATATAAATGTAAGGGTAAATTGCAAGTAAGTCTTTATTGTTTGACCATATATGCAAGTAGGTTCTATTTTTTAAAAATTGCTCAAATTGGTCCATTAATTTTAGGTAATGTGCAATTAGGTCCAAAATTTAGATTTGACAGTAAAACAATTTATAAAATGTTGTTTTCACCCTTAAAATTCTCTCTCTCTCTCTCTCTCTCTCTCTCTCTCTCTCTCTCTCTCTCTCTCGCGCGCGCGCGCGTGCGTGGTGGTGGGAACACAGTAGTGGCGGCGGCGGAAGTGTCTCCCCACGGATGTCTCTGAGAGCTCTGTACACGATCCCCTGCTGTCGCGAGTAGCAGAACATGGTGTGGCTCTTCCCTGACCTGGTCGGGCTGTACATCATGATGACGCACTTGGCCTCAGACCAGACCCCCTCAACCCTCGACTCCACGAAACTCCGATAGAAACCCTCAAGGTTTTCCTTCTTCGAGAGGGAGACGTCGTTGAGAGTGAAGTTCCTCTGGCCAATGTCGGTGCGGACGTGGACGGATCGGCCGTCACCGAAGACCTCGAGAGCTTATGAGCACAAGAGCTTCTCCTTGCTGTCGGGGTGGTTGCGGAACCTCCCGACGACCTCGACCGGGTGCTCCGTTGGAGTCGTTTCTTTCACACAAAGAGGAGAGAAGGAGAGGGAGGGGGAAGACAAAGTCCTGGTGCAGAAAAGAGAGAGAGGGGCAGAGAGAGGGAGGAGAGAAAAGAGAAAAAATATTATTTCAATTTGTTTACTGTCAAATCTAAATTTTAGACCTAATTACACATTAGCTAAAACTAATGGATTATTTTGAGCAATTTTCAAAAAATAGGACCTACTTGTACATATGATCAAACAACAAGAACCTACTTGCAATTTAAGTTTAAGTTATGAAACGAGCCCGTCGTAAAGTCATAAAAATAATATAGAAGAAAAAGTAGGTTTTTGTTTAATTTTAAGTTAATATCATTGTATTATATATGAAATTTTCTTAAATGAACTAATTTAAATAAACTTGAAATCTTGGGAGCAAAAATAGCAAGAAAATACTTATATGATTTGATTCAAAAGTTCTAAACTTATACAAAATGTGTGTGGCATATCATTTCAGGAAAATGTATCTTATGTGTGTATGATATAAGATTATTACCGTATGAAAACTTAGTTAATTTGTCGAATAAATATTTTATCGATATTTATGATTCGGTGGTTGACCTGGCTCGATAATTCAATCAAAACACGGCCCGTATATTCCAAGACATTACACAACTTTCTTTTCAAAAAACTTATGGTCCTATTTGACGTAAAAATCAAAATGGTACTAGATTAATGTGAAATAAAGTTGATATTTTTATTAAAAATTATTGAATATGTGAAATAAAATAATATTTTTTATATTAAAATTTGTGTAGAATAATTTAAAAAAATTATTTATTATTATTATTATTATTATTATTATTTAAACTAATATTATTTTTTTAAATGATATTAGTTTAAAAATAAATTATTAGTTCTATATAAGTCATTTAAGTATACTTTATTTTTCGCTCTCTCATCTAACTTTTATATTCTCTATAATCTTTCTTTTTATTTTATCGAACTCCTATTGCAACTTAAATTCTTCCTCTTAACTTAAAATCTTTTTCTTTAAAAAACAAAATATAAAATAAGCTCATTATTTTAGATAGCGTGAAAATTGTAAGGGCAAAACAGTCGTTTACTTTCATTTTAATAGAGCTATCATGTTTGGGGCTAAATATTTGAGTATAAATCATAATTGGGGCCCAATTTTAAAATAATTTTAAATTTGGTAAAAGTTTGTATTTCTTTTTTATAAATATAATTTTTTTTTAAATTTTCAAAAATATCTTTCCACCTTTCCATAAAGTCTTGCAAGTTGAACCTTTTCCAACTATTAATTATCCTTTATGGGATTCTTGTTTTGCTCCACACTAATTTCTTTTTCTAATTTTAAATTAAAAAATATCTCAAGATTAAATTAATCTCAGTTGCTAATTTTTTGTTTTGAAAATTTGAAGAACACTTTAAAATTACTTGATTTAAATTGAATTTGATTTTCTTATAAATTAATTGTAGCTCATTCTAAGATAAAATTGTTATAATTTAAACAAGATTTGATATTTTAAAATCATAATCTTAAAATATTATATTATATGATTAAGGTAATAAATATTTACAGAATAGCTCGTTAAAGTTTTTTTTATTGATAATATTAAATTATTTATGTAATTTTATATAACAATTACAGTATTTAAATTTTTTTTTCTTTTCTATTAAAAATACATTTTTATTTACTGCAAAATGCCTTTTTTTGTTTGAATAAATTCAAAATTCGAAACTCAAAAAATGTAAAACTCAAAATGAAAATTATAAAACTTGATTCATTTATCGCATAATGTGATTTTTTTATAGCATTAAAATAATGTGATTTGCTATTAGTTCATTGTTCATAGTCATAACCTTCATCTAATAAAAAATTTAAAAATAAAAAAATAATAGCTACTAAAACTAAAATAAAATAGGGATAATTACCTACATGTCACATAATTTAATTTTATTTATGCCTTACCCATCCATTCTTAATTAATTATACTATGCACACTCAAAACATTATAAAATCTTACATAAACACATTTGAGTTAAAACTTAATTAATCAAAATCTATTTGAAAAAAAGATATTCTGTTAGTAAATCATTAAAATTATATTTTTATTCTTAATAGTATATATTTTTCTCTTCCTCAATACTACACTAAAGCGCTGATTTGTCCTAAAATCAATTCACGTCGCGGATGTCTTCTTCTTTTGCCGTCACCTAAATATTAAGGTCTTAGGATTTTCACTCAAAATATATTTAAATATCCTTAAAATAATATGATAAACGACTCAGATTTTTTATAATCTAACTATAGTTAGGTTATTGAAAAATTATGATTACTCATTATAATAAAAATAAATTAAAATGTGTGTATGGAATATTTTATAATATTTTGAATATGCATACCGTAATTAACTAAGAATGAATGGATAAAGGCATAAATAAAACTAATTTGTGTGGCATGTAGGTAATTATTTTTTTATTTTAATAATTTTTTTTAAAATTTGAGGCTATTTTAACATAACTTTCAACCAAACAATACCTTAAGGCAACTAATTCTATAAAAAACTTAAATGTGTAAAAAAAGTGTAACCAATTTATTATGTTGCGCAATTAGAGTTATTAGATTTAATTTTTTTTTTGATAGTGGCATACCTACCTAGAGTCATGTCAGAAAAAAAAAGTATTAAACTAATGTCAGTCACATTTACGTCCTAATTATTTTTCTATCCGACATTAATTTAGTTGAATCCTTAAAAAAAAAGACTCAAGTAAGATAATTTACGTAAAAAAAAGAGACCTAGGATTCATTTGGTTTAAAGTTATTCATAAAAATTAATTAATTAGTTTAAAAATCTTTTATAGAAGTCCTTGACTTGATAGTACGCTTTAAATTGGTCGATGAATTTTAGGCCCAGTTTGGCGCGAGGACCAAAACAGGATCAAAATAGTATTAGTTTAAAAAATAATAATAATAATAATAAATAAATTTTTTAAATCATTCTACACAAATTCAAATATAAAAAATATTATTTTACTTTACATACTCAATAATTTAAAATAAAAATATCAATTTTATTTTACATTCTAGACTAAAATATTCAAATCAAATATTTTAATTTAAACGTAAAATAAAATTTATATTTTTATTAAAAATTATTAAATATATGAAGTAAAATATTATTTTTTATATTAAAATTTATGTAAAATAAATAAAAAAATTTATTTATTATTATTATTATTTTTTAAACTAATACTATTTTAATCCTATTTTGGTCTTCACACCAAACAAAACCTAAGAAGTATTTCATGTTGGTCGTTGAAGTTGATAAGACATTTCAAATGGGTCCCTTAAATTTTACCGTTTTGTGAAGATAGGCGATGTACCAATTTAAAATCAATCCAATCAACATTTGAAATGCGTGCAAAGAATTATAAAATTTATGGACTATTTTAAAATGTCTTATTAATTTTTGAGATCCATACAAAAGACTTTAGATTTTATGAACTAGTTTAAAATATTTTATCAATTTTAAGTAGTTTATTCATTTTTTTAAAGAATTTCTTCGTGAATCAAGGTTTTAAAACTTGATAGAAATTGTAAAGTTTCGGTAGTTTCAAATCAGTTTTTATCGAAACCGATTTGAAAAGGCTACCGAGTTTTGTCTGAAGCTGAAACTCGATAGTTTCCACAATATAGGTCAAGTTTTGATTGAAACTGTCGAAATTTGATTAAAACTATCGAAAGTAGTTCGAAATTTTCGAAACTCGTCTCTCTTCAAAATATAACAACAACAACAACAAAGCCTTAATCCCACTAGGTGGGGTCGGCTATATGAATCCTTTGTTTTCATTGCGCCCTATCAGTTACCAAATTCTTATCTAAGTCTAAGTAACTAAGATCACTCCTTATAGTTTCTTGCCATGTCTTCTTTGGTCTCCCTCTTCCTTTTTGTAAAATTCAATAACTCAATTTTTCTAACTGTAGCTTCAATCGGCCTACGATTTAGATGTCCAAACCATCTAAGTCGACTTTCTCTAAGTTTATCCTCAATTGGTGCAACATCAACTTTCTTTCGGATATACTCATTTCTCATTCTATACTTTCGTGTATATTCACACATTCACCTTAACATCCTTATTTCTGCAACATTTATTTTATTTGTATGTTTCCTCTTTGTAGGCCAGCATTTTGCACGCTGGTCTTACTACAGTTTTATAAAATTTACCCTTGATTTTGGATGAGATTTTTCTATCGTACAACACACCAGAAGCATTTCTCCATTTTACTCATCCTGCTTGAATCCTACTAATAACGTCATTATTTCTTCAAAATATAATACTCAATAATTATTATTAATAAAATTAATTTTAAATTTATAAAATTTAAATAATAAATTGAAACTCAAGCCAAGTTTTAAAACCATGGTTTAAATTTTGAGCTGCATTAAATGAAAATCAGAAAAATGTAATATTTTATAGAATTTAAATTCCCCAATTTGTCTCTCCGGATGCAGAATGCTGGATTCGCTGCACATCGTCCTCCTTGGCTTCTTGTGCTTTTGCTGAGCTGCCGCTCTCCTTCATCAACCTCTTTCTCTACCGCTGTTCTCTGTAATGCCAGCAATTATCGGTTCCAGTAGAGATCGTAGGGGTCGTCATAGATCCAGATCGAGTCGACTGCTTTTGCTTTCCAGAGTGTCATGGTGGAGCCGCGAAGAAAAGAGAAGACCTTGACTTGTGATGTTCACCGTTGGTCCTACCCACTGCGTTTGGTTCCCCAAAGTATTAAAGGAGTATTTAAGGGGAACTGTGATTCGTTGCTCTCCATCAACTCTTGAGTCTTCCGGCGATAATTCAACCTATATCGTGCGCTCTTGAGGTAGGGTTTTCATTCTTTGAGTTCGGCTTATACATTCTGGCATTCTACTACTGCCTTTGATAATGAGGGGTTGAGTTGATCTTTTCGGAATACTAGGATTATTTGCAACCGCATATATGTTCCATCAATCTGTGGCTTCTCTTTGACAGGCTCTTTGCACTGAGAGTAGTTGCTGAAGCTTCACTTTTAGCTAGTTACAGTGATCCTATAAGAACGTAAGAACTTTGAACTGCTCTTATCACGCTCCAGTTTCTTGTAAAACCCTGAATTTCTGGTTTCCTGTATGAAATCCAAATTGAAACTCCAACTCATGAAGGTCATAAACATGCCGAGGATCTTCTTACTTACCTTCTTTTTTACTTACCTAATATACTTTTCTTTTCTTCTTCGTCTTCCCCTAGCATTGTTTACTTCTCGTCCCTCTCCGACAATATTGATGTGCCTGGTTAAACCTATCAGCTGACTAACTGTGTCAAAATTCTCCATGAAGAAGCATTATGAGAAATTTTCATGTTCTGAATATTTTGATGGCACTACCGAGATTTGGGTGATGTTTTTTATGTAGAACTTTTGAAGTATGCTCGATCTTTTCACTTAAATTTCTATTACCCCGAGAGTCAATTGAAGAGTTGCAATTTGGATGTGGGTTCATGCAATATCCACAAATAATTTTTCTTTTGTATTGACTTGGATGATGTCTATGTTTTTCATCTTTATAACAATTGAGCTGACACGAATTAGCAAATTTGGTTGTAAATTGGTCCGTTCCTGTTAGTCCAATTCATGATGCATCCCACATCTTGTCTTTTTTTATTCATATTCTTACTTCTTCATTTTTCTGGGCTTTAACCTGTTTTTGAATAATTTTGTTTAGGTTTCCATCTAATACTTTTCAGATTTTATTATTATTTTCCCTGTATTATGATATTTAACCTTGTCACTATCATGGTGCATGAGGAAACTGCTGCATCTTTCTCATTCAGATCTACAAATAATTGGCGCGTTATATTCTTCTAGTATTACTCTGCATATTGCATTCGGGTGTTTTTATTTGCAGATATTCGCTATACAAATATTGAACTTTCATTTAGAATATGCTGGTCATAGATTTGAAGGAAACAATAAGACTGTTGCATTCAATTGTGCCGCTTTGCTAGGGTTATTAGGACCTGAAATCTGAATTCATATGAACTGATAAACTGTAGCATATATTTGACTCGAGAATTTCAGAATGTCAGGGTTGGAGCTTCCAATCGGAGCATTACTGTCTCTGGTGATAGATCAAGTAATCAAAACCGCAAAAGCTGTAAATGGTGTTCTTATAGAGAAAGAATACTTCAAAACACTATCACAATATCTTGGCGAGATTGAAAACATATTGAAGGAACTGCAGCACCCCCATATACTGAATGACTGTGAATGTGTGCAGCAGATGTTGTTGTTTCTGGTAACAGATTGTAACATGGCTGATGAATTAGTACGGAAGTATGACAACTGCGGTAAGTTCTACTCGTTTGTGTTCTGCCGAAAAATTGCTAACGAGGTGCAATGTGTAACAAGGAAAATAGGAACTTCTTTGGCCACATTGTCGCTAGCGAACTCTGAAGTCTTGTATAAAATATCAGAGAAAGCATATAGGCTGCAAGCTGATATGCAAAGAGTTGTATTTCAAGTTCCTCAAAATAGATTATTACTCCTTGATCGGCTGGAACAAATTGTTAATGAGCAAAAGAAAGATCCGTACATTGTAGCAGAAATAGCATCATCGGAATCTATTAAGCCATCAGAAATGAGTAGAGAATTACATTTGTTGGTGAAGGGAAAGGAAGAAGCTGTTCTTCTCAAACATACAAGTGATGAAATCTATCTAAACCAAGTTATCGACCTATTATACCATTCCGGTGTACCTCATGATGAAGAAGAAATTAGGGAGCATTATAATTCTTTGGTGAATAACATTGGCGGATATGCATTAAGCAAAGACTTCATTGAACCGGAACCTATGTACATATGTCCTATAAACGGATCTGTGATGGTTAATCCTGTTATGCTTTGCACTGGAAGTACATTTGAAAAAGAAACCATTGAAGCTATGTTGAAAGAAGGATTAACATCAGATCCTTGTAATGGAAAACCTCTTGAAGATCTAAATTTAACACCAAACATATCTGTAAAACAGATGATTCAGTCCTGGAAAGAACAGAACTGTTGCCTCAAAATCAGAAGAGCAAAGGAAATATTGCAGACCAAGTCTACCGATCATTCTACATTTGATGCTGCACTATGCAAATTAGAAGATGCCATCAAGGAAAGCATGATTTGTAAGGATTGGATTGCGATTGAAGGGATCATTGATTTCATTATTCCCTTGCTAGAATCATCAGGTTGTAATTTGAAATTAAGGGCTCTACAAACACTGCTGGTCACAGTGGAAAGGCATTCACGTAATAAGGTAAAAGCTCACAATTTTGTGTTTAAGTGTGTAGGAGGCACCGACTTATCAGCTTTGCTCAAATTTGATGTCATTTTTTACGTCAACTGATTATTAGGAAAAACGAAGGGATTATGCTAAAAAATAAAATATATATAGAATAATTTTCTTTAGATAAGTTACACTTGGGTCTCTAAGTTTAAGGCATATTATTACACAAGTACACATTTTTAAAATTTTAACATCGTGGTCCCTCAATTTTAATATAATTATCAAATGATTCATTTTTTAAATTTTTATTGTTAAAATTTTTATAATTATTATTCTACCCCTCCCACTTCTCTCTCTCATCCACTCTTTCTTGTTTCTCTCTCTGGCAATGTTGGCCCCCTCCGTCCTTCTCTCTCTCTCTCCCCCTCCCTCCCCACCAGCGGAGCGGCTACCGGCCGACGAAGGGGCGGAGGGGCCACTCGCCGGCAGAGGGTGAAATGGGGCTGCATTCCCCTTCCTATTTCTCTCTCTCTAGATCTCTACATGCATCAGTAGCAGTCGCTTCGTCAGTTGGAGGGGGGAGAGAGAGGGGGGTGGGGGAGAAAGGGAGGGGAGGGGGTTGGCGGCATCGCCAAAAATAGAAAGCGAAAGAGATGAGAGGGAGGGGAGGGTAAAACAATAGTTTTAAAAATTTTAATAATAAAATTTTCGAAAAGAGACTCATTTGATAATTATATTAAAACTTAGGAATCAGATGTTAAAATTTTGAAAATATGAACCTGTGTGATAGCGTGCCTTAAACTCAAGGACCCGGGTGTCATTTTTAAAAAAGGACCCATTTGATATTTATATTAAAACTTGAGACCTGGATGTTAAAATTTTGAAAATTATGAATCTGTGTAATAATGTCTTAAATTTTGGGACCTATGTGTAATTTACTCTTTTCTTTTTTCAAACAAAACTATTGGCCTATAAAGCATGGATACTTCAAAAAATCACGCAGTGTCTATATCGGACATATGAACGCGTCGGGATACGCGAGAATATTTTAGGATACCTTAGGATACTTCTGAGACATTTCTGAGTTGCAGTACACTTTTGAGACACAAGATGCTTCTGAGACACATATAGGATAGAATTGAATACATTAACATTAATGTTAAATTTATTTATTAATATTATATTTTTTAATAAAACTTATAAATATATACATCTCCTCTTTGTTTTTTTATTAATATTTTTATTATTAAATTTTATGTAATAAAATTAAAAATCTATTTATTATTATTATTAAAATTTTACCTAATATAAATCAAAATTCAAAGCTAACCAAATTAAATCAAATTTTTTCCTCCATTGCTGTCCTCGAGCCTTACGAAAATGATCCAATTGTAAAAAATTTGAAACTCTAATTTCACATTTTTTTTTATCCTCAACACTGAGAGCTCTTACTTTCTCTTACTATCATGGTCACTATGATTGTCCTGAGAAGTAAATTTTTTTCTCTTATTCTCCTACTCACTTTGTAAAATGGACCTTAAATTTACATCTCAAATCTCTTCAATGCCTACAATATTTATTCTCAAGTTTTTATCTTGATTCAATGAGACTTCAGTGCTACTCATAAGTTGTTTATACTTAAAAAATTAAATTTGTACTATATTTTATGTATTTTTTTAAGTATGAATTGATAATTTTATTATTATTATTATTATATTTGACGTGTCATGCCATGTTCGTGTCCTATGTTTTGAAAAATTATCGTTTCACTGTATCGTGTAGTATTGTCCCCATGTCTCTGTGTCGTGTCTATATTTCATAGCTAAAGGCATAGTTAATGGATTTTCATACTAGCATTAAATTGTTTTACAGTAGAATTGAAAGTGCAGCCCCAGTAGAGTGGTATTTTCCATTACCTTTCATTTTGAAGTTCTATATAATCATGCTATAAAAAAACTATTTAATTATGACTTAATTAAAGCCTTACTTATTAAAACTGATCAGGGGCACTGGATCAGTTGAATCAGTTGTTTAACCTGTGTGCCAAGTATTTATCATGTGGTTCTTCATTTGTATCGGTGTTTCTTACATTTCTAATGAAAACTCTTCTATTTTGAGATACTGATGATCTGGGAGTTCTCAGTGATCCGAGCAAGGGAGCATAAGATTCTAAACCATTGAATACAGTATTTGGTTTATAATACAAGCATAACAGTGATTTTCAAATAAATATTAGTACAAAATAGATTTTTTATGCATATGATAATCTTACTTAGCTTTGCTTTGCTAGCATTATATTTTTAACATTAAGTTTATTATATCTGGTGTGACACACTTACTCGAATGACTTGCATCTGCTGGCCCGATGTTTTGATTGGGATCTAAATCCAGTATCTGATAACTGCACTTTTAAAGCTTTATGAAGTCAGTTATAATCTATACTATGAAGTTGAAGCAGGTTTTCATGAATGTATAACAGCATTATCAAACTGAATCAAGTGCCCATCTTCATTGAAATTTTTACATGTGTAAGACATCTTGTAAAATGCAATGGACAGGATAAAGTCGTAGCAGCTGGAGGCCTCGGTCATATAGTAAAAGGTCTGGAAGATGATTCTGATGTGAAAATGGCTGCAGTCAATCTGCTTTTTGAACTCTTACATGAAAACAAATTGTTTCACCATGCTGAATCCCAAGAGGGTTGTCACTGGAATGAGGGATTTTGCAGGGAACTCAAAGAACTGCAGGGCACCATTATTTTCCTGATTGTATGTATTTCGGACAAACAGTATGCAGAATTAGCAAAGAAGGCTGAAGAAATCTTGCTTAGGCTGTGCGACAATGATGACAAAACAATCGCGGTTGTGGCTTCTTACCATTGGTATAAACCACTTGTCCAGCGGTTAAGCGATGGTTAGTATTTCGTTTCCAGGCCAATCGGATCTTTGTTTACTTTCAGTTAGCCTTTTTCATATAATTTCAAGTGCATCAATGCCTATGTCTGCATGTCAAGAGCATTTTATGAATGAAATACGTATATGTTCAAGACCTTTTTTTAATTATGCAGATACGGTGATCCATGCTTAACTGTAGATTTACTCATCGGCGTATGCCCTTTGTCCAGCATTTATATATGTGATTATTGTTGTCTCGCACTTCCATTGTTCTTTGGTTTGACAACTATCTTTTTTTATTTTATGTTAGTATTTGTCAAAATATGAAACTTCTTTTTTTTCCTACCTGAGATATCATGTATCTGAGCTCATTTAGTTGGAATAGGGCTAATGATGGTGATTATGACTGAGGTTTGGTTGTACCAAATTCTAACTGCTGGCCATATGATTTAAATCAAATTGCAGTGAGCTCTGTCAAGTAGAGATTTACTGAATTTGCTAACTATAATTTCAAGCTTATGCCAGATTGGTATAAAATTTCCCTTCAGTTTACAACCTTAGACGGTTATTTGCGGACTTCTTTCGACGGTTATAGTTATGAAATATTTTGTGCTTTTTATCTTGTTGCAGGGCCGGAGTCATCGAAGGTGTCCATGTTGAAAGCTCTCGAGGAAATGACATTGCTCGACGATGATGTGAAGCAACTTGGCAAGGATGGAGTTATTTCTCCCTTGTTAAAAATGGCAGAAGGGGAAGGGGAGTCCAAAGAACTTGCTTTAATGATTCTTTTTGAGTTGTCCAGTTCCTGCGAGAATAAAAGCTTAATGGTGGAAGCAAGGGTAGTTCCTCTCCTTACTGACCTGAATTTCTCATCTCTTCCCCGCACAGTCATAGAAAAATGTGCTGAAATCCTTGAGAAGCTTACTTCCAGCGGCATAGAGTTTCTCACAGCCCTTGAGATTGAGCAGATCATAACCAAGTTAGTATACATGCTTCAGGCACCATTTACTTGTAGTGATATCCAGAAGCCAACATTGAGGACAATACTAAGCATCTACAAATCGGCAAAAACAGCTGCAGAGAAGGCGATGACCACGACAAATGGCGTCTCCACTGTTCTTCTACTTCTTGATAATCCTGACAACGAAGTTCGAGAACTAACAGTTAGACTCATCTATCAGTTCTGTATGAACAAACCTGATATAATCCCCGAAAATCTCCTACATGGCAGTAGGCTGAAGACATTGTTATCCTTCCTTGAGGATGACAACAATCTGGAAATGCAGAGCATAACTTCAGGGTTGTTGGCCATTCTCTCCAAGTCCAAGGTGGAACTTACCAAAAGCTTAGTTGAGCTAAGCATGCTACCAGTGTTGTTAAATATTTTAAAGAAAAATGATATAAAAGCAAATGATCCTGCTGACATTAATAAGCTGATATCAGCAAAGGAGAATGTGCTTGATTTGCTCTCTAGCTTTATGGACCCTGCTGACATCAATATGCAGAAAAGGGTGGTTAGTTCTGAAGCTTATCCTGTACTAGTTCTCATTCTGACATCTGGAAGTATGGGAGCGAAGGCAAGAGCCGCAGCGCTTATCGGTAACTTGTCATCAAACAGCCCAAAATTGACTGCTGCGCCTCCCAAAGTGACAGGTTGCTTATGTTTCGCTAGCAAGCCGGTGCCCGTATGTAAAGTTCATCGAGGCATATGCGACGTAAAATCGAGCTTCTGTATGCTGAAAGCCAATGCTCTTCAGCCACTCGTGAGCTTGTTTCAGCACCATGATGATGCTGTGACCCTTGAGACGCTTCGGGCTCTCGGAACTTTGGTTCAAAAAGGACTCGAATCGGAAGGCGCCGAAGTCTTGCATCAGTCTAAGGCCTTAGATCCAATGGTGGATGTTTTGAATGAAGGGGTGCCTGATTTGCTTGAGGAAGTTGTTGACATATTGGATAAGGTGTTTACATTCAAGGATCTTGCTGATAAGTACAGTCTGCGTGCTAGAACCCCTCTCGTCTATTTGTCAAATAATAAAAACGTTAATGAGAATCTGAGGGCCAAAGCTGCGAGCCTCTTGAAGAAGATTCAGTCTCATTCACAGGCTGCTGGATCCATGCCTTAGCAGAAGGAACTTTTATTCCCTGCTGGATCCCTCTGATGAAACAAACAGTAATATTTTCTTATATTTTTCATCTCTAGATGTAATAATTTTAAAAGTATTATATGGTACGATCACTCAGACTTTCATTCTAATCTAGTAATTCTGTGCATGATATCCATACACACAAAAATTTTGAATCTCTCCCAATGTTTCTTGCAGCCAAGCTTGTTGTTCTTCAATTTTGAGATATCGACCTTGTCATTCATTCCACTAGGGCTAAGCTGAGCATTCAACGAGCAGCTCGAAATAAAGAGGTTTGTTCATATTCGTTCATCAAATTTAACAAACGAATTTGAATATAATGATATTTTCGTGAACAATATACATGGAGATCATGAGCATGCTCATTTAAAGTTTGATTAGAGTCATGTTAATAGAAATAATTGATGATATTTTTACTATCACTATATATTTTGTATTATTATTATCATCATCGTCGTCATCTAATATTATCAAATGATTTATTTTTTTAGTTATTTTTAATTGATAATTTAATTTAATGATTGATAAATCGTTTATAAATAAGATTTACTTGTTAGCTTTGATATGAGCTTGCATAGATAGCTTGATTACAAACTTGATGTCATGTTCGACAGTTGGCTCAATAAGTAGCTCAAATCGAGCATGAGCTTGTTCATCTGTAAATGAATTGAACTTAAATATAGTGACCAAAAAGCTCGGCTAATTTATGAACGAGCTTGAATGTGAGCATGACCGAGCTCAGCTCACCTCGGCCCACTATAGCTCCAATTCAAACCTTTAGACGGCACCGTTTTAATGTATCGTTTTTAAACAAAGAGAGGTACTTGAGATAGGCATATCCATTCTACATAAAATAGCTCAACCCAAATTGATTCAATTAATATAAATGCCAAATATTAGTGCAATTTAAACCTTTTTTTTTTTTAGTCTACTCAATTTCTATTCATGGTTCAGGCATTTATCTCATGGATCCAACTCTATGCTGAGTTCTATCAAAAAATCAATAAAAAAAAAAACAAACGCTGCTGAGTTAAAAAAAAACAGACAGCCTTGCTTTGAAGAAATTACGAAATTATTGTATTCGACGACTGAACCATGTCCAAGTCTTGCTTGACATGATTCGCAAGACAATCACGCCATGCCTCACAGGTGAGTGAGCCCCACTACACGTGTGACTAGGCCTGTAAATGGGTCGGATCTTGATCCGATCCGATCCGTGATCCGAACCGATTATCTTATGAAACAGAATAAATTTTTGACCCGAACGATTATTCTGAAAAACCGACCCGCTCCGTTTAAGTATTGTCGGGTCGGATCCGGGTCGATGCTGATCCGACTCGAAAAAAATTCGATCCGGAATTTATAAGTATGAAATTATTTTATGTATTTATATATTTATTATTTAATTGCATATGTTAATTGTTGTTTTATTTTATGAAGGTTTTGAAATGTAACTGAGACCTATAATTATTAAAGACGCCATTGCAAATTATTTTAAGTGCAGTAAGCAGGAAGTGCTTGCATTGTGAAATGGGATAAATAGCTAAGGAAATCCGAACCGTGGCGGGTCATGGAACGGATCTGGGTTGACCTCAATCCGATCCGATTTTTAATCCGATCCGGATATATTGGAATCGAATCCGGGTTGGGGTCAACCCAATCCGGATCCGATTCGTTGACAGGCCTACGTGTGACGCTGTAAATGACATTACGATATTAAAACGCCAAACGCTTGAACGAACCTTTTGGTTGACCAACCCAACGGTCCACTTAGAAATTGAACTATTAGGTTGATCTGACTAGACGGTCTATTCGGCTAACAAATTAGATAGGCATTGAGATAGGTATCTGTCTAAAGAAAAAATGTATATATTGAGATCAAGCAGGTATCAATTGAAAAAAATATGTGCATATATATATATTACATACCATTCTGGATAGATATTTAACTGATCTCAAATTATATCTACTTTTCTAAACAAATACTTACCTACCACTTGATCTATTGTCTTATTGGCATGACTGAAAAATTCAATTTTTAAACAGATCATCTTGCCATGCCAACCAAAAGATCGGCCTGGACACTTGTCATCTTAATGCTATTTACAACGTTCTACGCACAATAAGGCTCGCTCATCTACGTGGTGCAGTGTGATTAGCGAGCAAACACCGCACAATAATTTTTCCTTGTGGGGGAAGGACCGGAGTCCCCCGGGTCAAAAAATTTGCTAATCAAACATAAAATAAGATTTTTTTCGAATTTTAAAATAAGTAGATTCCACGACATCCAAATTATTACTAAACTTTGAGATCATTTGTCCACTCCATTATGAATAAGATGAGATGAACTTTTATCGGAGACCTATGCAAAACCACGTAAATATGTGTTCTTTTTCTTCCATCCGAGTCTAACTCAACGTGTCAATCCAACTCATTGACAACCTAAAATCTCCTCAAATCATGCCAAGTCAAATTAGGTTAACCTGAACCTGTTCCCATCTAATGCAGAAATTTTTAAAAGGCTGAAAATGTGACTTCAATATGAACTGGATCAACCTAACAAGACACCCCCAAGTTCCAAAATAATGAGAACAAGCGTACAATGCAGCAGCAAACAATAAAAACTATTAGAAATCTACACAAACAATTCTTTTGACAGAAGCACTGGCTGAGAATCTACATGCTCTGAACAAGAAAACAACAAGAACTCTTCTTTGTAGGTCAAACAAAAAAGACTTACTAAGAAGGCACAGATCTTCAACCTTGCTTAGAAGAGGAAATGAGAGAAGCAATCTTATGCAAGATGCCAGAAGCACTGTTCTTGCCATAAGCCGGAGTTGCCCATTCCTGATACTGATGGAGACTCCCTGTAAAGTCGGTGAACAATCCATCGACACCGATCGCATTAATCCAGTAGTCGTACTCGTCATAAGGGTCTTGATGAAAGTTGAAGTGCAAGAACTGGTTCTCATTCCTGTAAGTATATGGGTGCACCTGCAACAGACCGGATGTATTTCTCCTCGGGTATTCAAAAACAGCCTCTGATGAAATATTAACATTGGCATCTAAATAACACGTAAATAGATTCCCACTCGCATTTCGGCCATCATACTGCTTTTCTTTATTGAAGAATTAGGCCTTGACCTTAATAATCAAGCAGCTCATAGAATGGACCATCGGAGATGTTTAAAATTGATCATCAGGCAACACATTTCACATTTTCAGAAAATAGTGCGAACAAGGATATATTCTTTTTGAAAATGGCAAGGACATTCACATGGCCTAGAAAAGGGTGTATTTTGATTCAAGTACATGAGGTTGCTGCAAATGTTGATTAGGAAATTTACATACAACAACAACCATCACCACCACAACTAAGCCTTCATCCTACTAAGTAGGGTTAGTTACATGAATTCTTTGTCTTCATTTCACTATATTAGTTAACAAGTTCACATTTAACTGTAAGTATGTAAGATCATTCATTATCGTTTCCTGTCGTGTCTTTTTGATTTTCCTCTCTTTCTACACAGGAAAAGTCCAATAACCTAAGTTTCATTACTGAAACTTCAATCGGCCTACAATTTATATGCCCAATTAGGGAATTTACATACATACTTTTTAAATATTTAAATCTTCAAATTAATATTTGACACCTAAATCTTCATATATGCGTATTGGCTGCTAAAATTTTATAAAAAAATACTTCCACATTGGTTGTTTCCATTTGTATGATCGGATACCTACACACCATATTCTATTTGTATTTACACATTTGAGTATATTAAATAACCCAATACACATTCTATTTCTCATGTATGCATATATGCATAAATACAAACATGTATGCAAAAGAAACAAACTACATGAAAGTGTGTTCCACTATGTAAAATAATATATGTTTAAATACAAATAGAATATTACGTGAAGATGTCGTTTACACAAAAGGAAACAAGCAACGTGGCAGTATTTGAAATTCTAATAAGATTTCAGTGGCCAATATGTAAATATGAAGATTTAGGAATCAAATATATAACATAAAAATATTTTAGTGGTATGTACTGATGCACATAATTGCACCTATTTCAGGTCGGGTCTTATTAGCATTTGTACCCAACAAAATATCTTTCAAAAAAAAGTAACAATCATACTGACAAAATTCTTACAGGAGTTTTTACCTGCAGGTTCCGAGCATGTGCTCTTGCAACAAGATCAGTGGCTGTAGTCAAATAGTTGTTCACTGGGGGGACTACAGTATCTTTCCATGGTCCAATCCCAATCACATATTCCTTTATGTAGTCCAAGTAATGATCTGAAGTTATATCCTCATATGTCTGCAGCAAACGTTAAATTGTCAGCAAAGATTCTGTAAAATTGCACTGCAGAAAGCTCTTCTAAGTTTTCAATCACTGCAAATAAAAAAAAAAAAGGTTTTCGATCACTAAATACAGAAAAAGGAATTATACATGTGCCCCAGGGAGGAGTTACTGGAAATAGAACATATATGTAGAGGGTATAAGATTTGATAAAATATCAAAAGTATGACCTGATTTGTGTCATCAGTTCGAACTGTCACATCATCGATCAAGAAAATTTTAGGAGAATCGGTCACATTGGAAATGTAAACAAGGGAAGTCGGAGCAAAAGACTGAATGAACACTGGTTTCTTTAGCCAATCCTTCGATTTGTAGGCACCTTTATAGCCATACTTAACCAGTGTCTCAACAAATTTGTCTTCAAATTTTTTCCCATTTGACCATTTGACCTGCCAAACATATCAAATCAAGCTGTTACATTAACAGTCTATTATAACAACCATAAAAAGTGTTGGATTTTAAGTGTAAATATGATTAGAAAACTATCATTCTGGATGCCATCAAATTCTCATATGAAAAAAGTACTTACATGCCGGTTGACAAAAATAGGATTCTTAATTTCTGGATATATGCCCACAACTCTGTTTGCAGCTAGAGCAATTGAAATAAACTCCTCGAATGTGATTATTTGAAACTTTCCTGTTGTATTAATCAATAATCACAACAATTGTTTTATCATTAAAATACGTAAATGAAGAATGAGACTGAGTCTACAGGAAAACAAAAAGGAAGGTTCTTGATATTCATAAGAGAATTCTATAGCAATAAGATTAAGACCTCCTTCCCAAGTAGGTATAGCAAACTTTTAAAATAACTGGTTATTGATTTAGTCTTTTATTCTGGATCTGCTTTGAAAAAAAGAAGTGGAAATATCAGCTGTTTCAATTATGATCAATTTCATGGTTTTGTTTTAACCATCTTCTAGAGGTATAAAATATCAGAATGCATGAAGACAAGCATGGGTTGTACTGTAACTGTAAAGAATAGCAGTTAATCTTGTTTGAAACAGTGAAGTAAAAGAGTATCACAAACACACATTTACATAGATACAAGAAAGAGATAACTATAACAACTAGACATGTGAGAAACAATCTTCCAAAGACCGTTGCCAATTTGAACTTCAATGAGATTTGAACTAACCATTGTACTGTTGGTCGCGGAAACTATACCGCTGCTTGGCCCTCAATGTTTTCAGTTCTTCAAGTGTGAAATCCACTGTAATGTACCACAAAGGTTAGGGTGTTAATAATAGGCTTAAAAAACAATGTTTTAATGAATTCTTTGCTACTATGCACTGTTAACACTCACTAACACAGATAATGAAAAGTAGGCACATTGTATAAACCCATGAATAACTTTCAAAATGAGGACATAGAAAAGAGTAAGTATAGCAGCGCATGGTAAAATATAACTGTGAGGTTGCAAGTATGATGAAAATCAGCTCAATTGAGACATCGACTTCCATTTTTTTCTGTGTTTTTTGATGAACATCAAAGAAAAACTCGAATGGTAGTCCATATCCTCTAACAAGGAGATAAGAGGAACAAAATCTTCTCTAATTACACTTTTGACTTATAGTAAGGATAACTAAGGTAGTTAACATCAAATATATCAAATTATTGGAACCAAAAAATAATCAACTTAAATTGTGTAATCAAATGATGTTTCACGTCTATTATTTTATCCCAAATATCCACATACGTCTACCTTTGAAACAATCCATTATGGAGACTAGAAATAACCCCATTTTTCATCAGATTATCCCATACTTCCCTCACGGAGTAAGACTTATATTCAACTAAATTAAGGTGTACAGATTAGAAGCAATCATAACTATTGTGATTTCTAGCCATAGCACATAAATACAACAATACGAAAATACTTAATAACTAGCAAGAGTATAACAAAATCATACCTATAAACCACCCAGTCATATTTTGACCTTGGACTTCATAGGTCGTTCTACGACCTGCGAACTCCTTGTGATTAGCAATATCAGTCGTATAATCAAGAACTACATCATGGTGACACATCAGTACACCATCCTTGGTAGCAAGTATATCTGTTTCTATAAAGTCAGCACCTTCTTTGATTGCTCGCTACAGGAAACAAAAAGAGAAATAATAAATTTGAAAATGAAAGCAAGTTGAAGTGAACTTCAAAATACTAATTTGAATTACTCTTTTTTATAATGAAAAGAAATATAAGGACATAAGTTTCTATATGCTCTTAGAATATATTCCAAATCATACAACTCTAAGTTATGTCCTTGCAAAAATGTCATGCTAGAATAAATAAATTTTGTGTAAGAAGAAAGGCCAGCTTCACTTTTTGATTGTGGTTTACCATATATGCAGGAGCTGTTTCTTCAGGAAATTCGCCATTTGATCCTCGATGAGCTATATTAAATGGCCTAAATAACTGTAGAGGTGCATGATCTTTGTACCCAAGTTGGCTCGGTAGAGGATAGAATGGCCTCCCAAAGGATCCCCAAAAGAATGAGTTTAGAAGGACAGAAACAAACCCTATCAGTAAAAAGCCAAGATATTAGCTAAAGTTATCCACAAGACATGTAAGAAAAATTGCATAAAAAATCAACTTTCTCATGTTAATTCATCCCAAAGCTAATTTTTGTGTGTTATGTTAGGGAGAGAAATCAGGGGAGACACACAGAGAGACAGAAAGAGATTGAAAATAGCCTAGAAAGAAGCATGACGGATTAATACTGCCACCCGTGGAAATTAAGGCGGATAGCTGACTGTTTTAGCAAATTGGGACATAACCTGCATGTCAAGTAGTATGCTTGTGGAAATCTCATCCATCTGCAGACATAATGCATGGAAGGTGCCAACTTAATTCTGAATTTTTATTTCTGCACGGACCACACAAAACAGAATGCTGATATACATTCCTAGCATACAAAATGCATGAAATATCCTCCTTTTTGTGCACAATATCAACAGCAATATACAAAGAAAAACTGTAGAATTAACATAACTACAATCCTTAAAGCATTTATTGAAAAGGGTAAAGTTACACTAGCATGATTCAAGAAACTCAGGATTGTAATAATCTCCTTCCTTAGAAATTTGTTTAATTGGTTGACAACTTGACAAGAGTATTAGATAGTTAACCAGACACGAATCAAGAAAGTGAAGCAATGTAGATCTAAATAGGTACAGATTCAAGAATCAACCAACTTAGCCAAACAGTTTCAAGACATGAAGGGAAATTACCACCCTGAGAGCAAGAAAGAGAGATCTCAGGTAACAAATATTAACCAATGGCAGCTGAAAACCCTTCCATTTGCAGTGGCAGCGAAAACTCAGGAGATTAAAACCCAGAAAGGAATCGAAGGAATGGGTTTTGATGCAACGACGACATAATCATAATCGAGGACAAGAATCGCAAACAGCAATGAACAAACAGAAAAAAAGTGGAAAATCTTACAGAGGGAAGCCATATTCCTCATCTCTCTCTGTCTTTCCCTAGCTATCTACCCCTTCTTCCCCTAATGATCTCGTTCGTAGATCCCCCAAGCTCTCCATGCCTTCACTTTTATAGCTCCATGCCCCAGGCTCTGGACTCCAGAGTGGAAAACAATGGGGATATTCGTACGAGAAAAAATCGACGCCCTTCATTTCGGGCATATTCGACATTGAAGAACTAAGGGCTTGGTTGGAGGATGAATTTGGGTGAGGAAAGAGAAAATAATTTATTTTATAGAGTTGATGGGAAAGAAATTTATTTTAATATTGAGAGGTGTGTAGGATGTGAAATAAAGTTGATTTTAAGGTTGGAATTTGTGTTGGATGTGAAATAAAGTTGATTTTTAAGGTTGGAATTTGTATTGGATGTAAAATAAAATTATTAAAATTTATAATAAATTTAAAATATTATTAAGATATTTTTTTGCCCATTTTTGGGCTCATGCCAAACAAGGCCTAACAGTTGCAATTGAACAAGTTATGATGCAGCCCAATAAAAATATTGTTATATTAATTAATAATAACTTAAAAATTTAATTACTGGATTACCCAATAAATTAAATTTATAATTCACTAAGATTCTTAACTTTCAATTTATTAGTCCTATTACAATAATACAATAATATTTAAAAATTATATTCCAATTTATTAGATTTTTTTTCATTACGATACACCTTTTGCATATGCCCTTGAGTTCTTTATTTTATTTTGTTGTGTTTTTGTTAATTATTTTATTTTTAATGACAAAAAAATATTTCAATAAGAGAAATGAGAAAACAAAAAAAGATATGATAAAAAATATAAAAAAAGATCATATAATGAGAAAAAGTATTAGCTGACATGAAAAGTATGCAGTATGAAAAATCGGAAGTAAAATTGAGAAGAAATAACAGGGAAGAAGTGAGGTAAGAGTCAAAAAGCAAAATCTAAAAACTCATTTTGAATGATATGAAAAATATGTAGTAAGAAAAGCTGGACATCTAATTAAAACAAATAATGTTTGGCTGATTGAAAGTTATTCATTTGAAATATACGTTTAAATATCATTACACTATTGCATGATGAAACGAGTGATAATATTCTGACTGCATAAACAGAAGTTTTAAGTATTACTTTTGCCTTATTCTTTTGTTTCTTCAATATTTCATCAACTAGTGGAGGTATTGACAACAAATCGTTTGATAGAGAAGTATGTTCAACTGGAGAAACTATCTGGTATTGTTTACGACAATGCCCGACTAAAAAGCACATTTGATAGTGTGCTATAAGAAGAAGAAATAATTAAAATTAGATATATTCTTTTCATATTAAAAACATATTCTTATATGAAATATACTACCAATTAGAAGAGTTTGTTGAACATTAGTTGACCGTAAATCCTCCATACCAACTAGTCTATATTTACAGGTCTATTAATCAACACCTTATATTAGTAATAACGACTAAAGTTGAATATTTTAGATCTTATGTTAAACAAATTTATTAGTTAATACCTTCAGATAATTATGAACTAAAATGTACTCACTTTTTTTCCTCCTCCACGTTTTTATTATCTTACTCTTTTTACTTTCTGTCTCTATCTCTCTCTTCTCATCGAGCTCCTGTATTTCTCTGGCATTGGCACTGGCACTGGCACTCGCCCCCACACTCTTTCTCCTTCCCTCCCCCCAAGTTGGAGCAAAAATTTAGTTTAGTGTTGGGGATGTTGGAAAGCCTAAACTAACTCGAGTAAAATATTACAAATATATGGAGTTATATGAAAGGCATGACAAATCTAAAAACCAAGATGTCATTTATCATTTTTATATTGCATTTAATGCACATAATATAAACCTAGGAAAACGGTGGATAAGGAATGATGCAACTCAATGGTCAACGGTCAACGAGCACTTAATATTATCACTTATTTTTCTAAAAATATTTATAATATACTTGTCAATTCCTATCTATTAGGCAAGTTGCACATAATCTAAGCCAATTAATTATTTTTAAGAAAAAAATAAAACCATATAAATCATATATTTTGCCCATAACCTTCATTTTTTAATAATATATATGCAAACCTATAATTTCATATAAATATAAAAAAATTATTTTATGAGCTAATTATCAATAGATTTCTAGAATTCATATTTTTTTTTAAATCAATCACTTTAGATTTCTAAATTAAAACTGAATTTCAAAGATATAATTAAAATATAATTATAAATAATTTGTAAAAATAATGTATCACATTTTATTGTACCACTGATTTGGGGATCACTCAAATATTTATTATATTTTAGGAATCTTCTCCCACGAGTAAATAATTTAAAGAAATAATTACATCCGAGTCTCTTAGTTTAATACTTAATAATGTACAGATCCACATTTTAAAATTAAACATCAAATTTCTGATTTTTAATAAATTAATTAAAATTTTTTAAAATTACTATTTTTCCTCCCGATCCTCGCGCATGCGTGCGACACGAGCGAGTTTTGGGAGGAGAGAAAGAGGGGGTAAAATAGTAATTTTTAAAAATGTTAATAATAAAAAATATAAAAAAGACCCAATAATTTATTAAAATTTAGGAACTTTAATTTTATAATTTTAAAAATATAGATCTGTGCGTTATTAGACTTAGGATATGAGTATAGTTATCCATAATCTAAATTTATTGGTCAAATATTTATAATTTATGTCAATGGTCAACATCTTCGACTCCATTATTGATATTTAAATAATATAAAATTTAATACTTTTTTATCGTAGGTCTTAGATTTTTCATAAATTACATTTTCATATATTGATCACAGAAATAAATATTTAAATTACAAAGTTAATCATGATAGAACAACATCAAATCTTTCAGTTTTCATGTTTCTGCGAAGCTGACAAAGCCCAAATTTTGTTAAAATACTGTGAATTAATTTTGTCTCAGCAAGAATTTAAACTCGATTTCGGTTCCGCTTTCGCTCGCAACTTGAAATTATCGGCTTCAACAACTTTACACAATATGATTTCGATTTTTGATTTAAAAATGCAAGTTTCAAGAAATTATCCTAAAACTCGAGAGTTTTAGTCAAAATTATTTCGATGAGCTTCAAATCAGTCTTGACCGAAATTGATTAAATTGATCGGCGAAACTCGAAACCATGTGTCGGAGAATTCCACCAAAATCACATGGGATGATGAGAGTGATTATGGTGGTTCCTGCGAGGCATCATCACTATAATTCTTATGCACATTGTCCTTTAAATAACGCACTCATTCATCGAATAAATCACTGCTTTAAGTTAGTTTCGAGTGACTCAAAATTAAAAATTTTAATTTTGAGTCGAGCCTGCTAAAATTCTTTTGCTTTAAGTTAGCTTGTAACCTATCGTTCATTGACCTAGTGGATTAAGAGACAAATGGTTGAACTTCTTAGTGGATTATTTGGCTTCGGCTTAACTTATCGACACGGAGAAGTGTTCATCTCTAAGCATGTATTCTTTTTTGCATTTTTTTTGTTAATTTTTACCTTTTTGTTTCTCTTCTGAGTGAGGTCTATCTGCGTACTTAGATCTTCTGAAAGTATGATCTTTCGCTAATTTTCTCAAACTTGATGCTCCGTCAACATAAAAGCGAAGCAAAAACACTGTGTACCGCTGTGAGAAGCCCAAAATTAAGCATTAGAAATATAGAGCTGCACCTATAAAAAAATGATTGCAAAAAATTCAAATTTGCCGAATGAAAAGCATGAAAACAAGCCTGAATACTTGGAGAAGTTATTGGGTTCGGACGACGCACCGTCCGGAACCCAATCAGAGGGCGCCACGTGTGCCATACAGCTGGGTCCGGGCACATGTGGCGCCCTCTGATTGAGCGTCCAAACGGTGTGCCGTCCGCACCCAATAATTTTTCGAATACTTGCTCTGCTTTTGTTTTTTTATTTTTTTATTTTTTTTAATAGTTGCTCTGCTTTCAAAAAAAAACTTGAGCTTGCCGTTCGATCTGAAATTATTTTATAAACTGATTGTAGTTAAGCTGTATAAGGCCATTAATTTTACTTGCTCATTCTGATTTTGATTAATTTTTAATTTTTTAATTTATGTTTTAAGTGTAAATGTCTTATTCAATTTAAGTTATATTACTCATCTTAATTTAATGATTAAAAATAAAATAAAAATTCATCTATAATCAATAAGATTTAAATAAAAATCATAAAAAAATTTTAATATAATTATTAATTATGAAAAAAATATATTAAAACAAATTATATCAAATAGTTGCCTTTTTAGCCTAAGGAAATACAAAAAATTCAATACTACAATTAAAATTGAACCTATATCGAATTTAAATATCAAAATAATTGATATAGTAATGATTCAGTGGGCCAGATCCACTTTTTCTTTATTCAAAATTGGACGTTAAGTTTGATAGGAACAATGGAGAAAGAAAAATACTTTGATTTGACAATTCAAATTAAAAAGTATTTTATTTTTTAAATTAATACGATTGATTTAACTTAGTCCAATCTCATATCAACTCAAAATTAAATTGATAAAACTTGAGCCATAAAAACAACTGATAACTTACTTGGATAAAACCTATTTTGATTTGATCTAAAATTCAATTAAAAGAACTTTTGATTGATCTTCAATTTTCAAGCCAAATTAATAATTTTTTTTTTAATTTTTATATGCAGTAAAGGTTTTTGAACCAGTATCAAGATTTTAGTATGAAATGCGAAATTTAAGAAGAATATAAGAGACTGTCAATAAAATTAACTGCATCTTCTTTTTCCAATTTTCTTAGGAATTTGAATTTATAGCAAAGGTGGAATGAGTGAGACATGATATTAATGCTGATGGAATACAAAGACTGTTGACTTTTCACAGTTTAATTTTGAAATTTATGAAGTGATTGAGTCACCAGCTTGCTTAAAGAACCTTAAAAGGAAAATACAAAATTCCAACAAATTAAAGAACAGACAAAAGACTTCTATTTTGGCTATTAAACTAATAGTTATAATCCATTTCAAAAAAAAAAAAAAGAAGATATCATTAAAGCCTATTTTTTAAGTTTAACGGAAGAGAAATTTATTTTACTAATCTTTGTATTTGTATTAGAAGTGAAATAAAATTGATTTTTATAGTTAAAATTTGTGTTGGACAAAAAACTCACCTCAAACTAAACGAGGCCTAAAAATAATCAATTTAAACATGACTAGTAAGGACTGACAATAACAACAATAACAAAGCCTTAATCCCACTAGGTGGGGTCGGCTACATGAATTCTTTGTTTTCATTGCGCCCTATCAGTTACCAAATTCTTATCTAAGTCTAAATAACTAAGATCACTCCTTATAGTTGCTTGCCATGTCTTCTTTGGTCTCCCTCTTCCTCTTTGTACATGGGCAAAATCCAATAACTCAATTTTTCTAACTGGAGCTTCAATCGGCCTACGATTTAGATGTCCAAACCATCTAAGCCAACTTTCTCTAAGCTTATCCTCAATTGGTGCAACACCAACTTTCTTTCGGATATACTCATTTCTCATTCTATCATTTCATATATATCCACACATCCACCTTAACATCCTCATTTCTTCAACATTTATTTTATTTGTATGTTTCCTCTTTGCAGGCCAGCATTCTGCACCATATATCATAGCTGGTCTTACTACAATTTTATAAAATTTATCTTTGATTCTAGATGAGATTTTTCTATCGCACAATACACCAGAAGCATTTCTCTATTTTACCCATCCTGCTTGAATCCTGCTAATAACATCATTATCTATGCCATCATTTTGTATAATTGATCTAAGGTATCTAAAGTGCTTAAAGATCAAAGAATAAAAAATGATTATAAGGTTAATGACCACATCAACACTTACTAAAAACCATTTGAGGAGGTAAAATAGTAGAGAAAATGACGTCGGGGTATTTTTAGTACTTTGACTAAGAACATTTCTAAGCTCTAGCGGGGAGTGCAGTTGTAGCTGAGATTGTTTTCTACTAAGAGAACCTTTTGCTGAATAACAAGACTATCATGTGAGTGTCTCACAACATGAGGGCTTCTAGTGTCTCACAGCTAGCAATGGAGTGAGTTAATAAAGACTAGCAAGGAGTTCAGTAGAGAAAATAAGCAACCATCCAGACAATTCTCTGCTAGCTAGTTTGAGATCGTCAAGTTCCAAATGACAACCAAATCACTTTTCAAACTCAACTACTTCTCTGGTTCATAGCAACCATCAAAAGCTACTCTCACATTAAACTCGGCAAAGTTTTCCATCTCATCTCTTCTAAGTTGTACAAGGCTTTAGTTTAGATAAATGTTCTCTCCAAAGTTAATTGTATGCTATTCGTAGCTTGTTTGATTGTCCCTGGAGTTTCATGTTACTACTTCCACACAGCATTTAAGATAATGCAGATATGGAATTATAATCATCACTATTTTATATATGAAAAGTCAGTCAACATATAATCCTTATTGATCATTCATGTTCACTGTCTAATATATGCATTGAAAACTACCACTAACGCAAAAGAAATTTCCAAAGAATTATATCATCTGATTAGAAGGGTAGCATTCAACCTGCTGATTATTTAGGGCCTTATCAGTGCTCGTGTTTTCAACATACTACGATTGAAGCAGGTTTACGAAACTCCTATTCCGGATCGTTACCCAAATGTCAACTCCGTTTAAAAACAAACCCCATACCAACCTTGGCATTCTATTTCCAGAACCTCCTCAGTCCCAAACCGCCTTGACTCGGACCAACTCATCACAACCTACACAGAAGCACAAATATAATCAGAAATATTGAGCTTTGATAAATATAAGGGCTTTTAAATGTAATGCACAATAAATTTGCTTAATTACATATGAGTTTTGAATAAACATGCACACAGTTCACATAATAGTAGGTAAATGAGTTCGGTAGGCAGTCACTGGTTTCAACATGATCAAAAAATTATTCTCGAGTAAGAAATTGATATCCCGATGTCAATCCCATTAGCCGAAGTACAGTGTGAGTTAAATGGTTTTGATTATTTATTGCACTTCTATGTTACAGCATTGAAAATCACACAGTTACCAGCTGTATTACCAAGAAGAGAAGCTGAATCTTCAACTCCAAGTTCTTTTCCGAAAAAAAAAAGAAAGCTTTTCAAAAACTCTCTAAGCTCCACCACTGGAAAAAATGGAGGCAACACAAGGGAACCAATACCGCCGCTTGCCATCTTTATGCCCATCATCAATCATCGCCAAACCTTCCTGAAAATATTTATTCAAGTTAATTATGAGATAAAGATTGTATAAAGCAATTAATTTACCCTACTAGTAATGAGATATAGACTCCAGCAAGCAAAGACGCGACAAAGGGACTAGAAGACTCGACGTGATATGACACAGACTTCACGACTTTCCAAATCCAAGGACATGGATATGAAAAGGCACCAGAAATAATAAAATGATATATTTTGTAATTTATAAGCTTAATTGCATGTGTAGCAATTCTAATTTAAGAAGTTAATGAAACATAAAACAAGCTTACTTTGTAGAATAAAAAAAGAAAAAGAAAAAAGAGCAATTAAATAATTACATAATAGATACTTATGTGATGGGGTGATTTAACATAGCTTTTATTTGTAGAAGCATATAGAAAGTAAGGACAGAAGGTTTTGTTCTGCTTCCATGTATAGATTCTGTACAATGTAAGGTCCAAGCATTCAAACATCTTACTTTCAGAAGTGTCTCCAGAGCATCCATGGCACGACCAGATGACCATGAAAGCCTCTTCTCAACCTCTTCCACAGTAACATAACCTTGGCCCTACATTTATGATCAAAAGCAAAAAATGGTAAAACTCACGAAATTAAGCACATGAAAAAATGTCAATAAGACATCAGCCATACACACAGTATTCGTAAAAGAGTTCATCTTAAATATAGCAATTCCATTTGTAGCCAAAAGCAAAAGGCCATACTGCTTATGAAATTAAGCATTTGAGTATTTGTGAAAAAGTTTAGTAGTTCTACAATCCATAAATGACGGAACAATCGAGAAGGAAGACTTTGAATTGATTAAAGGAACTTAGTTAATTCAGTTTCATCCGGAATGAGTTGGATTATTTTCTTCACTTTTTTTTGCTAATTTGAAGTAAGGACTGGTTGTGTGTTCTGTTGCAACAAATATCATAGGGTTGGTTTCTTCAGATTTGGCATGCTCAGCAGCTTTTTGGTATTGTTTTAGAAATTCAGGCATCTTATTGTTCCAAATATTGAACCGGAAGTGATCACAATCGCATATCAAACCATAGAAATCCAATAAATGAGATAACCACACATGTACGGCACTAACCTACTTATTATTTCAAGTGTAGTTTCGGCCTTCAAGTAGGTTATGCAGTGTGACTGACCAACAATCCCTACTTCCCAACTTGAAGATAGTTTCTTTCACCATATCATCAAATCATAAAAATTCACAATTAATATGCAACTTGCACTTTTTTATTCATTTGTTGTTTAAAAATAAGAACTATAGGTATACCTGTCATATAGTTCTTTGTAGAAAGAGATTATCTGTTTTATGCAAAGAAAAACAATAAACTAAGCAGATATGCAAAATATTATTTGTTTCCCATCATTTGTACTTATATAAACAAAACTGTGGCATTCAGTATGTAAAGCATTTTCTAATATGTAATTTTTTATATATCGCAATGGACGATTACATCATCCATAATCAAGGAAAAAGAAATCCAAAGTTTCTTTCAGCCCAAGTGAAAGGCCAAGGTGTACAATTCGCACGGCTCAACCAAGGTCAAGGGTCGACTCTGAAAAGAGCAAATATATATTCTGTGATTTACAATAAGGAAACCACCTCTAAAGACATAGGGAAGGTGACTTTATGTATAGTTTAAGAAATACTCATCATCAAAGCAGAAAGAAGTCAACTGTGCAACTCAAAAGAGTAAGGCAACGTTAAAATGCATTGTGAGGAGAACCGGAGAATGATTTAGTGCTCCACAATGGTTCACTTGGGTTGGGGAAAAGCAAGCGAAATTAGAAATATGCTGGCCATCATTTTGATATTTATTGTACGAGTACTAAGAAACAAAACCATACCTCTTTGCGAGATAGAATACTGAGCCCTGAAAAGCTATTCACAAAGATGTTTTATACTAATGAATTTGGGTCCATAACCATGGGATCTAATGCTCGAGATCTTGTAGCACTTATTAGTAAGGCACTATCAATTTGTGTGTTAACCTCTTTAACAAATTAGCAAAAGATCATGCTTCCAAAGTAGAATGTTGCTTACATGTTGACAACCTAGATCAACCATTTTTTTACTTTAGAGAATTACTATTGTCTTAGACATCATCTGCCACTAGCATGATAATGTCCCAATGACCAAGAGAATTTTTTTGAACCATAGTGGCTTAGGTTTCCAATGAGATGATTGTATGTGTCTGCGCACGAACTTGTCAAACAAATCTAACAATATAGGAAAGGTTAAAATAATAGAGAATACTAGATTTTTATGTGGAAAATGATAGGACGGAAAATCATGGCACAAAAGTTAGGTGGCGTTAAAAGATTCCACTAAATTATGAAAAATTACATTGTGATTACAATTGGTTTCTCAGGTTGAACAAATCTCGTCAAAGGGAGCTCATCGAACAAATTGATAGAGGAAGAATTCATAGAGTAGATTGCTAAAAACAACTTTTTGCCAATCACGCAATCCGATATTCTACTATCAAATCAACTTCTACATAAATCTTTCATTCATGTTTCTGGTCATGATTACACTGATTAAAATCTACACATAATGAGATAACTAGTAAAAGACTGAAGGTTTTGTTCTACTTCAGATAAAGCATGTCTAGCAAATAAACAATCTGCCAATTCAATATTCAGACGTTAGGTGTCAGTAATGATTGACTTCTATACAAGATCCCTATTCACTGATACATAATCAACATTTACCAAATCGAGATGTACAATTAACAGCATCAATAACCTCTGGATTGCATTTCTTTCAAAAAGCAAATGATGAATAAGCTTCACACCAAGCCAATAAGTTGAAATGCTTCGACTGTTACTACCATTATAATAAACCAAGCACTACCATCGGCATGCAGCAAACAAACATTTCACTCCAAGAAGTACGCAAAATAAATAGAAAACCTCTTAGGTTCACAAGTGTGAAAGGCCGCTGAACCAAACAACTGAAACTTCAAGTAGTCACAAATAAAGATATCTTAACGTACAACAAGAAGCAATATTACCCACAACATTAGTCAAAAACAAATGACTGGTATACAAACCTGAGCAAGTTCAAGAATCTCATTATGATCTTTGTTTAGCTCGGTGGGAACTGATCGTACAAGCTTCTTCTTACCAATGGTAATAACTTCATAACCACTACCAAGGACCTGTATTTGTCAATGTAGGACCAAATAATAGTTTAGCATACAAAACTATCCAGAGCAAGTAAAAAGTGAAAGCACAAAAAAACAGTTAGTAACGCAATATAAAAGTCTGAATCCAAGGTAGTCATCAGAAATAAAATATCTTGAAAGAGTGGATATTAGAGAAAAAAATATAGTAAAGAAAAGATAGCACTATTTAGTACCTTCAACTTACTTATAGCCCGCAGACAATCATCTTCGGAGATTGCTTCTCGTGCAGTTTTTCTCTTTTGGGAGAGTAAACTGCAGAGCTCTTGCAAGTTGATCAAACCTCCATTATGAGATCTAGTTGCTAAGCAAATTTCAACAATCTGTACACCTGTTTAGCAATAGTAAATTAGTAAGTTTCAAGTTTTAAGCATTGTCATCGTGTCATCAGCTACAGCTTAAGGATTCATGATAGAGCAGTGTATAGTCCAGTCCAATGAGCAATTATTACATTACTAATACCCAACCACCATAAGTGAATCATTCTCATGCTTTAGACAATAGACACTTCACAACGGAGACCAATCATGGTAAACATTTTTTGTCCACTATTTATTTTTACAAAGTATTCCTAAAGAACGAAAAATCTTTCGAACACAAAATATGACCAATTTTCTATGTAATTTCTACCATATTATTAGTATATATCATATATCAATAATATTTAAATAAACCTCTTCACTAACCATAGTCCTACACACAAAACTTGATATAGTAATGATAATTTTTTGGGTAAATACCATACAGATCTTTGAGGTGAGGGGGCAAATATCAAATGAATCCATGATTTTCAAAAAGCACTATCTAAGTCCTTAAGGTTGATGGGTAATATCAAATAGGTCTTTCCATCAAAATACTATAAAATGTGAATAAAAAGACCATTTTATCTTATCACGCTTTTCCTTCTCACGCTTTCCCTCAATTTGCGCACTTCGCCTACTCCCCAAGGAGAGCTACCGTCAACACCATTTGCAGCATTAAAGCTAAGACAATGGTAGCAACTGTGAGGGAAGCAGAAGCTAGGGAACCATCACCGTCAAAAAGGGATTCAATGTGAGAGAAGATCTAACAAACGAGGAGAACTAAGGCGAGGGGGAAGAGGGCCTAGCAAGATTTGTGTAGCGCCCCTACTACGCCAGAAGCGTGTGAAGATAAGTAGGTAAGTAGGTTAGGTTAGGGGTATTTTAGTAATTTTAAAAATAAAAGGCATTAAAAAGTCATTTGTTAAGTCATGATAACACAAGCTTGATGGAAACAGTTAAAAAAATACCTATGTGAAATGCTTAAGTCGAGCTTAGAGTTTTGAAAATTTTAAGGAATCTTAGGAACTAGGCACCACCTTTTCAAAATTATAGACCCATTTGATATTACCCTTAACCTAAAGGACTTGTATGATATTTACCCTACTTTGTTTTTCCTTCTACTAGTCTATAAGTTTCTCATGCCATGCCCAGGAGCTACCTGGAGACAATAATAACTTTATGGGACAGTAATTTGGATAATATACAAAGGAAAAAAGAATGCATAAAGATTAAGTGATTTACCCTGTAAATCTATTGAATAAGATAAATATAAAAAACATTTTACAGAACAACATAAATACAATATAAAACAAGACCTTCAAACCAATCCCACTTGTAATCAAACTCATCAAACCTCCAGTACAAATAGAAACTAAAGCTAAAAGGCATTACAGTTAAATAAAATACAACCAAAATAACCAAATGTAAGCGCTCATAATAGAATAGAAGAAGCAAAGAATTTGAAAATGCTAATACAGACCAAGTTCATAGTAAAAGTCACCAATTCCTAGCAACTCAGCCCAAAATCCCTTGTTTGAGGCCAGCGGATCCACCCCGATCTTAGAACACATCTCATGGAACTGTGATCTAAAAGTAGGGTTTTTGCGGATGTCATTCTGAGAGTGACAGTAACAAAACGTTAAGTTGAAATAACTAATAAAATAGCCTCATAGAGTTTGTAAATTTAAACAGATAGACATTGCAATCATTGCAAATTGATAAAAGGTTAATATAAAAAGGTGTAAATGAAGGAACCACAAATATTTATTAGAAGCTTTTGCCAATTTAAGCATGAAAGACCGAAACATCATGACTTTAACATGTCACTCTTCTTTTTATTAGAATACATTTTCCACCATACAAAATGGTGAATTTTGGAAAATGCTAACAGCCTAACACACTGAGACGTATTTGCAGGAAAAATTACAAGACCTGGATATAAAAGAAATTACAATTCAAGTGAGAAAATCAAAGTTTTGACTTCCTTAATAGCAGAAACTAGACAAGAGTCATTCACCATAATCAACGGCCACATTCCCACTATTGCTTTGATTTAATACGAACTAACGTTGCTAATGAAATTTAGGAAATCTGATGCAGGTTAGCACAAATAGAACCAAACCATGAAATATCAAAATTGCTCTGATTTTTCCCAGCAGATAATCCTTATGATTGAACTAGCTTATATGTTCATAGCCCAAGTAGGCTTCAGCCACCAAATGACCAAAAGTTTATAAACATATGTCCCAACGATTTAAACTTGGACAATGTCTCTGTGTGCTTTTTTTTAAAGGTGGGGAGGTGGGAGGAGTCACAAATTCTTTGAATAAGCTAGTACCATGAACATCAGATGGTTTTAACAAATTCTTCAATCATTGGAAAAACACACTGAGCGAATTTAGATAGTTGATAAAAAAAGAATTTTAGACGGAATAATCGAACATTAAAATGAGCTCCAAAAGAATTCCTACAGAGTTAATAAGAGAATCTGATTCCAGATGCTGATAAATTGCAAAGCAACTGATCTTTGATTAGCTATGAAAACTGATGCCTTGGCCTGAAAAAACATGACATTCTAAAGTAAGACCTAAAATCTCTGTATTCACCCTGATTAGCAATGAATCAGCTATTTGATAACTAAATAACTGCACTACAGTGTTTCACTCTTAGTCTATACTTCAAAAGCAATCATACAATAAAAAGGGGAAAAATGCAACCTTTCAGTATATGATAATAATATATGTTTCTCTCAGTGCGTTAATACAGTCATTAATAACTAATAAAAATCTGGAAAATGCTCAGAAAAGTGAAGACCATATATGAATCACCTTGTGCTTCTTAGCAAATTCTTCCAATTGAGATCGAAATGTTGCAAGCTGCTCTTTCATGAGGTCTGTTCTGATCTTTGCAACATTTTCCCCCACCAGTCTATATTGGTCCTAATATTATTGAAACACATATCGATTACACAAAAGGGAAAAAATAATTGAAAGTATGCCCAAGACAGTTAAAAAGTGGTACTCGAGCAGCAGCTGCTGTTTGTAAACCAGAGATCCCAGGCCGTCTCCTCATGGTGCTTCCAAAAAGAGGATTGTAGAATTATCACTTGCATATCAAAATTGTTACTTTCAAGTGAGTCAAATTAAAATAAACCAATTTGAGCTCTTAATCAGTCGAGAAGGCATGATTTTGAAAACAAAAAAGCAATTATTAGTAACAAACCAAATCACCAATAAAGCTAAACCCTTCTCACACAAATAGGGAGTTTCTTCAGATTTTTAATGAATGTCATAACTAAGTATTAGTCAGCAATGTCATAAAAAAATTAACTATTCTGCAAAGATTACAACACAGGTTTAGCTACATTGGTAATTCAGTTTAAATCAACACAGAAATTGAATTGATATCAAAGAATATTTAATCAACTCAATCAAAATTCGATTGAAGTTGCAGAAGATTGACTAAAACTTAATTCAGTGCCAAACAAAATATACTCACTGACTTCACGTGAAGCAGCAACTTTTACTCATGGCCCATGTTTTCAAACAGAGAAATAGTTTGGGATACTATTACAAATCTAACATTTACTGGCTGTCTTGTGAAGTTCGAGTTTGGATCAGGTTGACTTAATTAGTTATTTCAATGAGAATGTCTATGCTTTGCCAAAATAAATTTTCCAAAAATTATAGTTAGACAACAAAAATGAAGACAACTAATGGTAGGATATTGGAAATCTGATAAAAGTTTTCCAAATAAAAATTAAACTGATTTTGCTTTTGTAAACTTAACTCTTTCGATGTTAGCTAAGCGCTCATCTGTGAATAGTTTGGAACCTTGTTGACGACAGATGGGAACAAGTGTTGCAGTACAGGAATGATATGCAAATGTACTAAAGAAAGGTCAGCACAAAAAATTAATTTTAGAAAGAGAAAGAAATTTGAAAATAATAATGATAATCAGAATTTCCCAAATCCTAAAAGCAATACTAGCTAAGTTTTTAAGATAAAGTGGATTGACAGTAGTGAAGATACTACCAACTCAGATTAGAATATCTGCATCCATTTCAACGAAACTAATTCGGTGCTACAGGAAACAAGGATTTGCAGGACAAACTCATAATGCAGTAGCCACGTTGGAAAGGGGAATCAACAGGTAACATAGCACAGAAGATTTGCACCTTAGCACGAAGAAGGGGAAGAAGAATTGATGTATTTGATCTGGAGCTATGAAAACGAGAAGGTTCTGAGGTTTCCTCGCTCACGACGAAACCGATCGTTGGAGGCGGAGATGATCGGTGCTTCGAGGCAGCACTATCGCCGTACGAGGGTAGGGAGAAGGGCTCGCTGCTCGCCTGCTCGTGTGGGGAGCGGGACGACTAATTGAGGCCGGCGCGAGGAGGGTTGTCGAGGAGAAAGTAGGAGCTCTGGCGTCGGGTGTCGGCAGCGGGATCTCAGGAGGATTCCGTCGTGCACAAATCATGAGAGGAGACGCGAGTGGAGCGCGAAGATGCTTTGATTCAGCGGAGCACGGCGGTAGGGATTATTTGTGAGAGCGGTGAGATAAAGGCGAGGAACAGGTTAGGCTTAGGCTGTACCAACCTTTTACTGTTTGTCTCCAAATTAAAAATTAACTTAATTTAATTTTAAACTGATATATCACATCACATGTAAAATTTAATATTAAAAATTAATTTTATTTTATATCCTACACACATTACTAAAATAACTTATATCTCATCCCTCACATATCCCAACATAATAACTAATTTTATTTCACATTATTCACAACTTTTAATAAAAAAATATCTCTATTTAAGCCCTATTTGGCGCGAGGACCAAATCAGAACCAAAATAATATTAATTTAAAAAACACAATAATAATAATAAATAATTTTTTTTAATCATTCTACACAAATTCTAATATAAAAAAATATTATTTTACCCGCATACTCAATAATTTTTAATAAAAATATATACTTTATTTCACATTCTAAATCAAAATATTCGAATCGAGTATTTTAGTCTAGAATGTAAAATAAAATTACTTTTTTTATTGAAAATTATTGAGTATGTGAAATAAAATAATATTTTTTTATAATAGAATTTATGTAGAATGATTAAAAAATTTATTTATTATTATTATTGTTATTTTTTAAATTAGTATTATTTTTGTCCTGATTTAGTTCTCGCGCCAAGCAGGACCTAAGTTTAATTTTAATCTTGTTAAATTTAACTTTGTAAATAAACAGACCCCTAAGTGTTGGACTTTATCTAACTTGTAAGAATTTGAAAAGTTTGGGTACAAGTATGAAAATTACATACGCAAGCTATATATATATATATATATATATATATATAGATCCGAGCAATATATTTTTGACGATAATATATTTTTTCAATAAATAATGTCAATCTTTAAAAATAACTAAAATTTTATATAATAATAATATTATATAGAAAAAAATACTTT
Organism: Apostasia shenzhenica; assembly: GCA_002786265.1. Classification (NCBI taxonomy): domain Eukaryota; kingdom Viridiplantae; phylum Streptophyta; class Magnoliopsida; order Asparagales; family Orchidaceae; genus Apostasia; species Apostasia shenzhenica. The sequence goes on from KZ451905.1 coordinate 3,215,784, forward strand.
TATCTGTCTAGCACTATTACCATGTAAACTCTACATAGTTGTTTTATACAAATTTTACTTGAATTAAAATTTATAGTTATTTATTAATAATACAAAGCTTTTTTATTTTTAAATATAGTTACGTTACATTTTGGTATTTAAATTTATGCATAATATCAATTAAATTCATAATTTTAAATTTTCAATATTTTTGAATTTTAATATAATTATTAATTGAATCTTTTTAATATGAGAGGGAAGGGAATTAAAACAGAGGTTGAATTAGTTAAATATATTGTTATGACTATAACTGGTTTAACCGAACGATTTTATAGTTATATTATAGATATTTATAATTTTATAAATATTATAATTTTTTAACAAATTAAAGATATTTCAAAAATAAAATAATGAATAGAATTTTTTTTAAAATCATTTCTCATAGTCATATATTTTAATTAGCTTAACTGGTTCATCCAGTTCAATTGTTGAATTAATTTTTAGCTGTTAAATTAAATTAAATTAAATTATTATTTCAATTTTATAAGTAAAATAAATTGATATAATGGCTCCTTCACAGTTGAAACGGCCGTTTTGATTCTGAAAAACATGGGAATTTTATAAAAATATAATAATTACAATTATTAAAAAATTTAATTAATAATTATATCAAATGTCGATATTAAAAATTTAAATCGATATGACGTTATGTTTTTAAACTCAAAGATCTAAATATGATTGATCATTTAAATATTAATATTTAATTGAGCATTATTTTACTATATAATTGTATAATTAGATGTAAAAATGATGTCGTACAAAGTTTATTTTTTACTGAATAAGCAGCTGCCAAAAAATTATCATGAAGGGTAAAACTATTTGATAAAAATTACTATACAGTATAATCTATTTATGCTTTAACATAATTATATGATTATTTTTAAATATATATAATATTAAATAAATATAAGAGTATATAATTTTATAAGGGTATTAGATTTTACATGCAAAGAATATTAAACATAATTTAAAATATAGTAAATTTTGTGACATATACAATTACCCCTTTTATTTAAATCTATATATTTGGTTTATAATATAGGTAAGAAAAAAATCATACACAAACAAACTTAAAGATACATTAATTTAAAAAAAAAAAAACATTAAAAACAAGACAATCTAAATAGTTGTAGAAAACTTTGAACTTTATTTTTATTGCAAACAAATATTTAATAAAATATATTCAATTATATTTATTTTATTCTTTTTATATACTACAACAGTTATTTTATTTATATATTTTATATTTTACAAAATAATATTCAGTAATATATAATATTAGTAATCTTACTATTATTATATAAACTTTGTTTTTAAATTTAAGTAAAATTTTTCTATTACACAATACATCAAATACGTTTCTCCACTTTATTGCTTAAATTTTATTAATAATATTATCGTCTATTTCTTCATCACCATCTCTACATAAAATTAATATTGTGTTTGATACAAAGTTATACAGCCAGGCCACAGCCAACATGCAGAAACAGGAAGATCTATAAAGACAATTTCATGCTACTCTTTAAACATAATTTCAAAATACTAGAAAAACATCTATTTTGGGCTTGTTTGGCAAAGCCCTAAAAATGAGCCAATTAATAAAATAATAATATTTTAATTTTATTATAAAATTTAATAATTTTATTTCACATCTAACACAAATTCTAACCTTAAAAATCAATTTTATTTCACATTCAACACAAATTCCAATCTTAAAATCAACTTTATTTCACATCCAACACACCTCCCAATATTAAAATAAATTTTTTTCCCATCAACTCTATAAAATAAAATATTTTCTCTTTCCTTACCCAAATATATCCTCCAACCAAACAAGTATAATTCTATAATCTGGTCTGTATACTTTCACTGATCAATCTTCATCGACAATATTTTGTATTCACATACGATGCGATGGCTATTAATAATGACTCGTGCATATGTTCCTTGATAGAATGTCATATTCTAATACGATCTGATTATATACCTCCATAACATTATTCGAAGACGGATAAATTACATTTCATATTAGAGCGCAATGAGATAGATTATAGTGCCTAATTGTATACAGAAAACTATTGCTAACTTAATTCATCAGCAGTATCATATCACAGCCAATCTACTTAAAAAGTTGATCATTCATGTTTGCTGAAGTTACAACTCCTCAAAACACAAGAAAAGACCAAAAGAATTGTAAAAAAAATAAATAAATAAAAAAGACATCTTTGTACATACCTCTATGAATTCTTCTTGAATTTACTCAGTTTCACCCCCAAACTAATACAAACATGAACAGATCAAACTCTTTTAACTCATTAATTTGTGTTCATGTGATCTAGAAAATCTATGCACAGTACTAAAGACTGGGAAGTGATGCTCATAAATGGAAGATTTTCATTTTTCAGGATTAAAAAGAACAAAAAAAACCCTATGAATGCAGCTCCAATTCGTTCTCAAGGCAAATTATTTATTCCAAGAGTCTTGGGCATGCATCGTGTAGAAAATGAAATCCATACAAACCAATAGAATTTCAACATCTAGTAAATGGAAAAAGCTAATGCTAAGCAGACATTAGAAATTATTTATGGTCAAAGCAAACAACAACAACAACCAAGCCTTAATCCCACTAGGTGGGGTTGGCTACATGAATCCTTTGTTTCCATTGCGCTCTATCAGTTATCAAATTCTTATCTAAGTTTAAGTAACTAAGATCACTCCTTATAGTTTCTTGCCATATCTTTTTTGGTCTCCCTCTTCCTCTTTGTACATGGGCAAAATCTAATAACTCAATTTTTCTAACTGAAGCTTCAATCGGCCTACGATTTAGATGTCCAAACCATTTAAGCCGACTTTCTCTAAGTTTATCCTCAATTGGTGCAACACCAACTTTCTTTCGAATATACTCATTTCTCATTCTATCCTTTCGTGTATATCCACACATCCACCTTAACATCCTCATTTCTGCAACATTTATTTTATTTGTAGTTTTCTCTTTGCAGGCCAGCATTCAGCAATTTATGGTCAAAGAACAAAATGTAAATAAATTAGTGCAAATACCGGATACAGTGCTTGCGCAGGCTTCTTTCTTTAAGTTTCATATTGCTATACAACTGGGATATGGTTCGTCTTCTATAGCATAGAAGCAGGTTGCTTTTCAAATATCTTGCACTATTATATTATTCGCAAATCCACAATATCGTCATACCTATACAAATGATTTCACAGTGCTATACGATTGAAAAATATAATTCCACTAGCTTAGAAATGTGCTTTTCTAGTAATCTATCTTGCTACATAATTCATTTGTGTTCTTCAGCAATATTACCTCGAAATTGTACTGTTATACATAGCCAATATCATATGGCACTCTCACTAAACAAATGGTTTTGTCGATCTGATTGTATACTTCCGCTAGAGCTATCGTATAGACTTTTATGGATCTGTTTTATATTACAATAAAATCTATTTATATACTTACGCTACAACCACTGCAAAGTCCTTTATAAAGATGGTTTTATATTGCTATACGGAAAATGGCATGCTTGTATTATAGTCATTGTGCAGCCCTTTATAGACATGATTTTGTAGTTTGTACTATTATATCATCTAAAGCCCAATATCCAATGCATAGAGCCATATGGAGATGGTTCCATATGGCTATACGACCTGATTGTATACTTCCACTATAGCTACTACACAATTTTATAAAAAAAGGTTCCATATTACTATATAAATGGATTGTAGACTTCATCCACAACAATTGAATAAACCTTTTATAGTGGTGGTTCTGTATTGCTATACGAAGCGATTGTACGCAAAAAAGCCATTGTGCTAATATTTATGAAGATGGTTTAGCAGTTATATGAAACAAACATATAAATTTACTATAGCCACTCTATAAACCTTAGTACTTAATAGAAATTGTTTGTAGTATACAATTTGATCATATACCTCTATTCTATCCACTGAGTGGACCTTTCAATAAATCTCGTAATTGATGCATAACAACATTATTAGATTAACAGCAACTCCCAGCATAATCCATATGTACAGTGAGCGAGTGGGTTTTGCATAGATTTCATTTTTTTACAAAATGCTGACCAAAGAATCTTTTTTTTTTTCTTTTTAATTTATATCTTCCCAGACAAAAAAATACTCACTTTCCTATTCTCCTGTTAAAACTTGCCTTAACCTTTTGCATTCTCCACAAAAGTTCATCATCTCAAATGCCAATGCACAGGATTGTAAAAGTTCCTCATAGCACAACTAATGATACGACAAAAATACTAAGGTCTCAATTTAGATCCCAGCAAGAATGCAAAACAAAACAAGCAAAAAATTATCCATGCTGTCGAAACTTCATCAAAAGATCATGTATGTATAACAAAGAAACGAAAAAGGAGACAAAACTCTCATATAGCCATGAGATCACCAAAATTGCGCATTAAAAATATAGAGCCGAAGAACAGTCCAGCAGCTCTAAGAATTTTCTGCAAAGAAATAAGTAGATTAGCCTTTATTAGTAATCATCAAGCAATTAACTAAAAACAGAAAAATAAATAAAGGATGCCCTGACATACTTTCTGCATTAAAAAAATTGAGAGGAAAATGCAAATAATCATACCATGAAGTCTAAATTTCCTACTAAAAGTTTCAAAACAAGAAAAATATTTGAGTTTCCAATACTTGTTCTGTTTTCTGAGTTGACATATCGAACATGCAAAACACCTAAGCTTCTCACACTTCCATTTCGTACTCCTTTTGTTATCTAAATTTCGTTCACAATGAGTTGGTTTTTACCCGTTCATAATGTTTTATCTATGACCATGATTTACATCAGTTTTTCTTTGGAAGCAATATGCCACATCAAAAAGAAAAAATAACAACAGACAGAAGACAATAGTTATCAATTAACAGATTGTCATAATCAATTCAGAAGTATGGCAGGAAGAAATAGTGGCTGTAAACATCTAATCAAGTACACAAAATCAATAACTAAATAGAATAAGCAAACATCTGTACAGATAACTATTACAAACATCAAATGCAAAAAGCACATAAACATGCAATTATGCAAATACACCATCAATTGAAATAACTCATGGCTAAAAAGTCTGCGAGCCTTTCAAATCAACAAAATTCTCAGTAATAAAAAAATTAACACTATAAACAATCTTCAACATAAAAAAACTAATTTTATTTCATATTCTAATATAATCATCAACTTTATATCACATCTCACATAAACATAATATAACAAAAAAACTTTACTTCAAATCATACAAAACTACTAAGGCAACCCTAAAAAGCCAAAAATAACACCTTAAAAAGCAGGCACCGTGCTTGCTGCCTGTACAATGCACACTTTTATATACTCACTGTCTTCCCCATGCTATACTGAGGCAATTCTCATTGCTAGGTCTGCTAACATTCTTTTGAGTTTGTCTCACACCTCATCCACTCACAAACCAATCGACTATGCTCCACTCTTACCTCATATTTGTTATTTAAGTATGTCATATCTTTACAGACCAAGTCTGTAAAATCCTTGAGAACAAAGAAGAAATACTGGGATTTAGTAGGGATGGTATAAACATTTTTAACATCCATATAGACAACCATAGGCCCTGTTTGGCGTGAAGACCAAAATAGGACCAAAATGGTACTAATTTAAAAAACAACAATAATAACAATAAATAAATTTTTTAAATCATTCTACACAAATTCAAATATAAAAAATATTATTTTACTTTACATACTCAATAATTTAAACTAAAAATATCAATTTTATTTCGCATTCTAGACCAAAATATTCAAATCGAGTATTTTGATCTAAGATGTGAAATAAAGTTTATATTTTTATTAAAAATTATTGAGTATGTGAAGTAAAATAAATTTTTTATATTAAATTTGTGTAGAATAATTAAAATAATTTATTTATTATTATTATTATTATTTAAATTAGTACTATTTTGGTCATGTTTTGGTCCTCGCGCCAAACAGGGCCTGAGTTCATGCAAGGAGATTATGCTCTTCTTCAATACCATAAGCATGTCATGCGAACTCTATCAAGGAACATCATGTTCATGTCTATAAACCTATAACAGCCCAAAAAAATAAAGCAAATGCTAACATAGCATTTTCACCACATTGTTTAAATATTAGCTCTTCTTAGGACCAACTTTTTGAAAGCACCTGCAAGCCTCATATTCTTCATGGTGGTACATCCGCAAATGGAGTTCTACCACGCACCAAGTAGGCATATTCAAACTCTACCAACCAACAGGTTAAGGAGATCAAGAAGCACGTAATTTTTACACAATACTGACATTTGAACTGGATTAGTTGTTAGCAATCTAGCGTTTAAGGAGACTTCAGCTTAAAAATCTTTCATTTTAATGTTTTCTAAATAATAACGCAGGCTTTGCCTTTTGGAAGAAAGGTTTTCATTAACCACAAGTAATGCTAGACCAAGGACCTGCAAAAAATTTGCAACATCAAACACATAAATGTTGCATGATTTGACACAAATCATACAAAGGCATTTAGTCAGAGCACATCTCACTCTATGACAAGTAATTTTGTTATTTCATTTTGCTTTGGGGTTGCATTCTACTTCTGGGTTATCCTATCTAATGAAGAATAGTATTGTGTTTGATGGCATCTCCACTGTAAAGGCTTCTCTCTTCTTCTTCTTCTTCTTCTTCCATAAGTTCCATTCTCTACTACTTCCCGTCAATCTTTGCTTTATCAAACTCGCACTAAATTCTAAGTCAGGGAGCAACTCAGTTCCCACTAACACACTGGTAGCTGTAAAACTAGCAATGCAAAGGAGGTTCAACAAGATGCCATACAAGAACCACAGACATACTCATACACAATTACCAAACAAAGAATTGCAAGATTTTTTCTGCCATACCAATGTAGCCTTCAAGGCATGAAGAAAGAATAAAGACAAAACTTCATAAGCATACAAATGACATGAGATTAATCGCTGAAAAAAACCAACTTAAAATGAGAAGATCAACTGCAAATCAGGATATAACACATATAACAACCCCATTAGAGAGTCAGATAAAAGACTGATCAGCAAGCGTAACCAATTGCTATAATCTGAGGCAACACAAAAATAAGAACCCAGAAGAATAACATGAAACTGCAATTTGGCGATCAAACTAATTAATCCTTTAAAACAACAGAAAAACTACCAGGTAATAGTTTTCGAAGTCAATATCATAAAGCAATTATTGGAAGGGCATAAACAAGAGAATTTAATCACAAATTTCGCGCATCAGCCAAGATTACAGTAATTTCCTGGCAAATTCATAAGGAAATGACGATTAATACGAGAATTTTACCATATTGACGGCCCAATTTTCCTCGCTGTTCACTTGGGCTTTGAGAAATTCCTTGAGCTGCTTGCTTTGATTTCCTGCCATTGCCACGAATTCTCGCTAACCTTCAGTTTAGGGCTAGGGTTCCGAAGCTCGCAGGGATCGTTCCCCTCTCTTCCTTTTAGCACCATTTTAATGATTGCGTTTTTACTTACAAATCCCTTTAAACTTTTATATTTACATAATTAAAATTTACATCAAAGTAAATACATTTAAATAAATTCTTATTTATTATATATATATACATGAAAATATTTTTTTTGTTCTTTTATCCCTAAAAATTATAATTTTTTACTCTAATTAAAAATAATAGTAATGCATATTTAAATCTGAAACTCTTTAATTTTAAATAAGTCCTCTTTCTATTAAGTAAAAAAAAACTCTATTGTAAATATAAATATAAAATTTTAAAGTGACAGAAACTTTTTTTTATTAATTGAAGTTGATTGTGAATCCACAGAAGGTTTATTTAGTATAAAATATAAATAATTTTTTTATCAAAAAAATAAAATACAAATAAATTTTAATTGTCATTTTGTCACTAAAAATTAACATGTGAATTTTTTTTGATAAAGTGAATGATGGTGAAACGGGTCGACGAATCGAGTTTGAGTTGAATCTGAAGCTGACCCGAATAGCGTCAACTCAAATCTAACTTATTTATTAAATGAGTCAAAATTCATGATCCAAATCTAACCCAATTAATAAATGGGTCAAATTAGCTGATCGATCCTACCGGTTCATATAATATTTTTTTATATATGCCTAACTCGATTATTTTCAACTTGAACTCAATCCGTTTAATAAATGAGTCAAAATTCATGACCTATATCTAAATTTTTTGGGTTGAGTTTGGGTCGGATTCATAAATCGGGTTGTATATTGCTACCCTGATGAAGGGACTGAATTTAATGGAATATCAAATAATTTGTGAAAGAAACTGCAATGTGTACCAAATCTTACAGACCCAGGTGTAATTTCCCCAAAATTTCGTAATATTCCCCGAATTTCGTTATGACGGAAGATGGACAGTTCAAAGTGCACCACAAAATTAACCCTTGACAATTTCTACTCCGATCCGTGGGTGTGGATCGCGGGTGCTTTCGATTGGGTGACCGCCATTTCCTCCCCTCGTCCTCGTCGCCGGCGCAGCCGGAACCCTAAACCCTCTCTCCCCGTCGCACCCCCTTGTTCTGGCTTGCTTTGCTCACCGCGACGCTCGCTTCCCCTTATGATTTATACTTGCCCAGAGTAGAATCCCAATTGGAGCGTTTTTTGAAACCTGTACCTCGATCGGACCCATTAGTTATATTATTGTTCGATTGCCGAGGAGCCGACGAAGGCACACTGCTTATTCTTCAGCTTGGCATTCTTTTCCAGCTCGATACTGCCAAGTCAACCCTGTCTTCAGTTGAAAATAAGGCAGTTTATGTTTTTGGTACGTTTGTTTCATTGTGATGTATGTATTTTCTATACTATCAGATAATTCAATGATGCGCTAAAGTTCTTTTCTTCATTGTTCTTACTGATTGCTGTTTTTTATTGTACATTTCCTTTATGTTGGAAGGCAATGGCGGATGATTCTATTTTGGAGGAGGCATTAGATGAGGACAATGATGCGATTTCATCTAAGGATCATGTATATACTGAAAACCATCGTGAGAAGGCTGCAAAAGAAGCTGGCATAGGAGTACATTCAACGACTCAGATGATTATATGATATTTCTATTTTATTGTTTTTTCTTTTTGTTGTTAATTCTTAAGTTGATTTTGTCAGATTATTCCTGCCATTAATGTGGGGGTCATGAATGTTGACGAAGTGGTTAACCTACGTTGTGTTGCTGATGGAATGAACAAGGTTGAGATGGATATGGATGAGAGAGGGGTGGTGATGGATGGTAGAACTCCACAGGTGGGAATGGTGTTTAAATCATATGAAGAAGTTGTTAGCTTCTATAAGCTCTATGCTCTGAGAGTGGGATTTGGAGTAGCTGTAAAGAAGTCATCATTTACACAGTATGGACTATGTCGGCGGCTTGTTCTTGTGTGCACGAAAGGAGGAAAAGGACGTGAAAATGCTTGCTATCAATCCAGACCAACAGCCAAGACAGACTGCCAGGCTATGATCGTAGTAAAGTTATGGGGTGATGGGTTGTTGCATTTGATGGAAGCAAATCTTGATCATAATCATCCAACTAGCCCGTCGGCAGCTCGTTTTTTGAAATGCTATAAGAAGATGTCGAGTAGAATGACAAAGGATATGATTGTTCGAACAGGCGGACACGAGAGCATAACACTTGATAAGGAAAGCATGGACTTTATCGGTGGAGGGAGATTGATGCTTGGTGAAGGGGATAGCGAAGCTATTCATCAGTTTTTTACTAAGATTCAAGCTAAAAGTGCAAACTTCTTTTACTTGATGGACCTTGATGTGGAGGGTCGTGTGAGGAATGTCCTATGGGCTGATGCTCGGTCCAGGGCAGCGTATCAATATTTTGGTGATGTTGTTACATTTGATACCTCCTATATAGAACATAAACATAAGATTCCTCTTGTTTTATTTATTGGAGCAAACCATCATGGGCAGTCAATATTACTGGGTTGTGGTCTGATTTCTGAACAAGTAGTAGAGAACTACACTTGGCTATTGAGAACATGGTTGACATGCGTGCAAGGGTGCGCTCCAAGTGCTTTAATTACTGATGAGTCAAAAGTGGTCAAAGATGCAGTTTCTGAGGTTTTCCCTAACACTCGTCATAGGATTTGCCTATGGAGGATGATAAATAATGTCAAGGGAAAACTGAAAGAGTTTAGGGAATATAAATCCATTAAAAGAACGCTGATCAAAGTAGTATTTGATTCCTCACAAGTTGATGAATTTGAAGAAAATTGGTCTAAATTGATCAAGGGCTTTGGACTCGAAGATAATGGGTACTTTTGTTCATTATATGAAATTCGAAGCCTGTGGGTTCCTGCTTTTCTGAAAGACACGTTTTGGGCAGGTATGTCCATTTTCCACTACAAGGAGAGGATAAGTTCATTCTTTGAAGGTCATGTATATCCAGAGACTTCTTTACAGGAATTTTTAAGAAATTATGAAGGAATTTTGCAAAGTAAATATGAAATGGAGGTGCAAGCAGATCATGAGTCATTCCATAAGGCTAGTTTATTTGTTCCAAAATTTCACATGGAGGAGCAATTGTCAAAATTGTACACGCAAAACCTTTTCAAAATATTTCAAGATGAGCTAAAGGGTAGTCTTTATTGTCAAGTGTCACTAATCAAGGTAGATGCTTCTATCTCTACCTTTCAAGTCAGAGAATGTACATATATCAATGATGTGGAGAAGACAATGAGTAAAGAGTATGATGTTTTGTACAATATTGATGGTTTCCAAGTGCATTGTTCCTGTGGATTCTTCCAATTTAGGGGAATTTTGTGTAGACATGCATTGTCAGTTCTTAAGCTACAACAGGTTTATGAAATACCAGCGCGGTATATCATAGACCGTTGGAGAAAGGATTTCAAGCTTCTTATTGCAATGTCTCGCAAAACAAAGGATGTTGTGAGCAATAATTTAATTGAGCGCTATGATAATCTTTCAATGCGCTGCCTTAACCTTGTTGATGTTGGAGTCATGTCAGATGAAAAGTACCAACTGGCACTAAAGTTAATTAGGGATTTGGAGAAGTCCCTTTTAGATGATAATATATTCCGAGACCTGCACCGAAGACTTCTTCCTTTTGACCACAGGTTAAGTGAAAGTGATGAGAACCAGGCATTGCATGAGTATGGTGTATATGAGGAGAACAAGAATTCTACTTCATTGCCTATGAAGCGTCGAGGCCGACCGCCTAAAAAGGCAAAAGAGACCAACTTGGAGTCGTTACCAAGCTCAAACAAAGGAAAGGTACTTACGCGCTAATTTTTTATTTTCTAAATTGTCTTTGTTCATGATAATCCAGTGCAAAATTGTTATGATGAATGAACAGGATACTTTGGGAGCATCATTAGTAGACAATCAAAATATCATGCTTCAAGCTGCCTCAAATGCTTCACATCTTGGTGCTCAAATCAGAATAGCGAGTGGCGTTAATCTGATGGTTCTTAACATCTCAATTTATTAATAATGTTCATATCCTACGTCAAAAAGCTTATTAGTTTCTAAAATATGGTGTTTCATTTAGGAGGTAAACCCAAATGAATTATCATTTGGCACTCACTTTGGAATTTATGGCAATCCCCAAGATCACGTTAGCAACCATTCTTCTTTGCAGCCTACCAGTTCATTGCAGGTGAAGCATTTCTGAAATCATTTGAGCAAAGGGAACAAATTGTTTTTTGTTTTTTTTTTTTTTTTAATTTCACCCCTTGACATCACAATTTCTCCCACCCCACTTGAAAATTGTGGCAATAGCGGGTTCGAACCTGAGACCCTTGATTTTCAGGCAAGCTCCTTCCCCAATAGGCTAGAAGAACACCACTAACAAATTGTCTTTTGTGCCTGCAGCATCAGTTTGAAACTATTCTAGATTTTGTACTTGTTATATATGAAGTATATAATTCTCCATTTTACTTACATATCAGTATTCAAATTGCAGAACCAGTTTGGTCAACAGACTATTGGAAATCAACCAGGGGTGCAATGGATCTATCAGCAAATTATTCAGGTTTTCTATTTGTGGAGATGTTCTTTTATTTGAGTATCCTGGGAGGGCATCTACATTCCTTTGTTAGATCTATAGTAGATATTAAATGATTGTAACCTGGCATGCCCTACAGGAAGATCAATCAAATTTTGGACGGAGGCCTGGATGAGAGGGGATCCGCCTAATTGCTGTTCAACGTGTTGTACATTAGAATGGCTTTCTTATGTATATCTGCAGTACCGCTGAGCATGAGGTTTGTTGAGCGTACTGAAACTTTTGCTGTTTCCTGTCTAATCTATACATTGAATACATTTCATTATTTGTGGAATCTGTTGCTGCAATTTTTCTCACACGAAGAAGCACACATGTTAATTATAATTATTTGTTAATCAAAACTACTCTTTTATTAAAAAAAAAAAGACTACCCTGTGTTTTTGTTCCTTTATTTTTCTGTTTAAGGTTATCTTACTGAATCTAGTAAGACATTATCTAATATCCCTCTGCAAACTTTAACAATTCAATAGGGTTGGCTTATGCAGTGACATTTTAGCACAATCACTAGAAAAGTTACCTTTTAAGGTCCAATTGTTTAACCTAGTTAAATTTAACTCGGATGATGTTAAACTCAAATGATGATAATTGTCTTAAAAATTATATATGATGTGAAATAAAAGTAAACTATTCTTTTGTCGATGTGAATATGATGTGAAATATAATTAGGTATTGTGCAATATGTGCAACATGTGAAATAATTAAACTTTATGTAGTGTGAAATATAATTAAATTAGTATCTTTAATTGCTTTGAGGCAAATAGAGGGGGACCGAGTGTGTATGTTTAGCAAGTTATAGTTAACTCGATTAAAATTTAGACCTGTAAGAACAAAGTGTGTTGATGGTATAATGTTGCATTTTTCCTTACTTTGACCCTCCTATGTTGCATGAAAAAATTGCCCTAGAAAATTCTCACTTTTAACAATATGCTTAGACCTCCTTGCAGTATAAAACTTTCATGATCACGGGATCTTGAGTTTCTTAATTTCTATATCTTTTTAGGCATGAAAATAGTTGATAGCATGTTATTATTGTGTTATATTTTTCTCTCGGGAACATGTAAGCATACATTGTGTGTATACATCTTGATTCATATCAAACACTTTTCCCATTAGTTTTCTTTAGGGTAAATTACATTTAGATCAATGAGATCGGGTTCATGTGTCATATGGAGATCCACAAAATTTAATTTGTTTCATCCCGGGTTGATTATTCTCTTCAGTTTAGTTCTTCTGCTTATCAACCATTAAATTTAAGTGAAAAAACAAAGTTATCCTTCCTCTTGTTTTCTTTAGTAGGCAAAGCTCCCTTTCCCTTTCCTCTCAGAATTTCTCTCTTCTATTTACCAACTATCAAATGTGAGTGAAAAGACAAAATCACCCTTCACCTTGTTTTCCTCCTTAGCAATTGAAGCTTCTGCTTCTTTTCCTCTCAGAATTTCTCTTTATCCCCCTCTATGGCTAGTGATCTATACTCCTTCCTGCTTTCTCTCTCTTGGTCTACGTGAGTATGTAGATAAAAACATAACGGAGGGTACTTTGATCATTGTACTGATAAATATACATCAAATAACCCACAGTGTTGTCATGTGAGATCACTCAACGAATGGAAACTATTTTAAAAGATCTTCGCCTACTACTTGTCAAGCTTAGGGACCTAGATACAATTGACTTCTATTTTTGTATCCTCAGGAAACATGACCTTTTTGAATGAAGTTGAAGCAAAAGGATGTAGAAAAAAGTGACAAGCAATGTTTTCTTTTTTTTTTTGGGTGGGTGGTGGGCGCTGAAGATTTCTAAGATTTGAATGAAAAGGGTGTAAAAAATAAAGAGACAAGCAATGTTAAGGAATAGGAAAAGAGGCCATGGATAATTGTGTACTTGGTTATGCTTTGTTTTCGTAAAGGTAGTTTTTTGTTAAGACCTTTGCTCGTTTTTACCAATCATATCTCATTAAGATTCTGCCGAGCAAAGGCTCAAATATTAGTCTAGTTTGTCCATGATGGAAGTGATGCTTGGGCATTTCTGTTTGTTGGTATGCTATTTAAGTTGGCTGTCAGGAGCATCTTCCTGCATTTCGTGATCTCCATTGCATATGTATTCATGCTTGTAACAATATATCTGTGTAGACAACTTCAACCTTCTGCATAATGAGTCCTTAAAGCAAGAATACCATAGTTCATAACTCTTAAGTTTGGTGGGGAGCTGCTGGTTTTTACTTAAGCATACTTGTATGCTGTTAGGTCTTCCTAAAAGGAAAACTTGCCAATGCAGTGTTTCAGTTATTAAG
>KZ451905.1:3230216-3255519 GCA_002786265.1 Apostasia shenzhenica
TTTTGTTCCTTTATTTTTCTGTTTAAGGTTATCTTACTGAATCTAGTAAGACATTATCTAATATCCCTCTGCAAACTTTAACAATTCAATAGGGTTGGCTTATGCAGTGACATTTTAGCACAATCACTAGAAAAGTTACCTTTTAAGGTCCAATTGTTTAACCTAGTTAAATTTAACTCGGATGATGTTAAACTCAAATGATGATAATTGTCTTAAAAATTATATATGATGTGAAATAAAAGTAAACTATTCTTTTGTCGATGTGAATATGATGTGAAATATAATTAGGTATTGTGCAATATGTGCAACATGTGAAATAATTAAACTTTATGTAGTGTGAAATATAATTAAATTAGTATCTTTAATTGCTTTGAGGCAAATAGAGGGGGACCGAGTGTGTATGTTTAGCAAGTTATAGTTAACTCGATTAAAATTTAGACCTGTAAGAACAAAGTGTGTTGATGGTATAATGTTGCATTTTTCCTTACTTTGACCCTCCTATGTTGCATGAAAAAATTGCCCTAGAAAATTCTCACTTTTAACAATATGCTTAGACCTCCTTGCAGTATAAAACTTTCATGATCACGGGATCTTGAGTTTCTTAATTTCTATATCTTTTTAGGCATGAAAATAGTTGATAGCATGTTATTATTGTGTTATATTTTTCTCTCGGGAACATGTAAGCATACATTGTGTGTATACATCTTGATTCATATCAAACACTTTTCCCATTAGTTTTCTTTAGGGTAAATTACATTTAGATCAATGAGATCGGGTTCATGTGTCATATGGAGATCCACAAAATTTAATTTGTTTCATCCCGGGTTGATTATTCTCTTCAGTTTAGTTCTTCTGCTTATCAACCATTAAATTTAAGTGAAAAAACAAAGTTATCCTTCCTCTTGTTTTCTTTAGTAGGCAAAGCTCCCTTTCCCTTTCCTCTCAGAATTTCTCTCTTCTATTTACCAACTATCAAATGTGAGTGAAAAGACAAAATCACCCTTCACCTTGTTTTCCTCCTTAGCAATTGAAGCTTCTGCTTCTTTTCCTCTCAGAATTTCTCTTTATCCCCCTCTATGGCTAGTGATCTATACTCCTTCCTGCTTTCTCTCTCTTGGTCTACGTGAGTATGTAGATAAAAACATAACGGAGGGTACTTTGATCATTGTACTGATAAATATACATCAAATAACCCACAGTGTTGTCATGTGAGATCACTCAACGAATGGAAACTATTTTAAAAGATCTTCGCCTACTACTTGTCAAGCTTAGGGACCTAGATACAATTGACTTCTATTTTTGTATCCTCAGGAAACATGACCTTTTTGAATGAAGTTGAAGCAAAAGGATGTAGAAAAAAGTGACAAGCAATGTTTTCTTTTTTTTTTTGGGTGGGTGGTGGGCGCTGAAGATTTCTAAGATTTGAATGAAAAGGGTGTAAAAAATAAAGAGACAAGCAATGTTAAGGAATAGGAAAAGAGGCCATGGATAATTGTGTACTTGGTTATGCTTTGTTTTCGTAAAGGTAGTTTTTTGTTAAGACCTTTGCTCGTTTTTACCAATCATATCTCATTAAGATTCTGCCGAGCAAAGGCTCAAATATTAGTCTAGTTTGTCCATGATGGAAGTGATGCTTGGGCATTTCTGTTTGTTGGTATGCTACTTAAGTTGGCTGTTAGGAGCATCTGTCTGTGTTTCGGGATCTCCATTGTATATGTATTCATGCTTGTAACAATGTATCTAAGTAAGCAATTTCGACTTGCGGCATAATGAGTCCTTTAAGGCAAGAGTACCATAGTTCATAACTCCTATGTTTGGTGGGGAACTGCTGGTTTGTACTTAAGCATACATGTATGTTGTTAGGTCTTCCAAGAAGGAAAGCTTGCCAATGCAGCGTTTCAGCTATTAAGGTTTTTTTTTTGCATTTAAGAGCAAGAGACATTTCTTCTCGAAAGAGAAGATTGGAAAGCCTACTTTACAAATAAGTTGAAGTATTTTGCTATATTGTTCTTTAACTTCCATATGATTGAAGTTCAAAAAATTCTTTCAATTTCAGTTAAGCACAAAAAGTCACTTTTCAGTTGGATTATGCAGCTACCACACTCAACCCCTCTTCTTTTCGGTCTTTTAGCTTGCTCAAGTATCCAGTACTGATAGTTGTTTCTATCAATCAATAATTTGAATATATGTTAATATGTTGAATGTAATGTATATTTTTTTGCATTACTCGTGTAATGCCTCTAATTTCAACATGTGCACCTTTGAAACTCTCATGGTAAATATGCCTGTGTATAAGCTTTATTAGCAACACTAACGCTTCTTTTAGAAAAAAACCAACGCCTATATGCTTCTATTATTTTGGATATCATATGGAGAACTTGATATCTCGTAACTATTATTATTCCAACAATATACGTCAATCATCTTATTTTTTGTTATATGCTAAAATGTCGTATATTTATCATGGCTTATTCTGTTTTCATTGTATCATTTTATTTCTTTATTTTCTTAACTTGTTTAGGTTCCTTGATCAAATAATTTAGGAGTAACTCAAGCCGAGTCTTGAGATAGATCTCCGATTTCACGAAGATCTATAAAAATGATAACATGTCATTTGGGTTTCTTTCGCTCAAAACTTTTTCTATGTGAGTCCTTTTTTACGAATTCCATTAAGTTTGATCATTAAAGTTGCTATTTTAAAAAATTTAAAATACATAATTAAATATTGAGAATTGCTATTGTAGGTTATTATATGGAAAAAAGGAAAAGATTAAAGTTATAATAGCAATTGAAAATGTGTAAATATGTTTTTAATGCTTAAATATGAATTTTTAATTTTTTTTAAATAGCAAATTAATGGAATTCATAAAAAAGAACCATGTAGAAAACTTTTGGGCAATAGGGATCCCATATAACATATTTTTGTTTTCATGATCCTGCATGGAATTAGAGATTTGCCTTAGGGGGTTGATGGAATCACTCCAATAATTTGTCATCTTTTTTCTTTTTGTTTTATTTTTATTGAAAATTGGCAATGTCATAGAATTACAATTTATCATCTTTCTTCTTTTTGTTGGAGCAAGAAAATCACCTGTACTTTTTAAAACTCTTTTTCATATACTATACGTTCGTTTTTCATCATTTCATGCAATTTTGTCATATCTACTTTTGAAATATGTTTTGCCTAGTTTTGATTTGTAATTTTCTAAAATTATACTATTGAGTTATAAACTTTTTATGTATCAGTATTATTTAAACCTGAGTTAATGAAATGAGTTCTTTTAAGATATGATTGTATTCTGTTTTTTATGTTCATATGAGTGTATACCTTTTAAATTAGTTCTTTATCCTATGCAAGGGAAATACCTTAATCTAATTTTCAAACCTCGTGTTGGCACCAGTCTTTTTACTTCTGCTATGGGGAATTTTGCATTTTGATTCCTTCATGATGCTTGGCTTAGAAATGCCTTTATTGTCATATGCTTGAATCTAATGATCAAGGCTGTTTATGTGCTGAGGTTAACGTTAACTTTGAGTTAAAAATAAATTTATAGGTCATTATAGGTTACATTATGCATAAATTTTAGCATTAAACTAACAATATTTCAAATCCTATACAAACTTCTATATTAAAATCAGTTTTATTTAACATTCTACACACATCTCAAAACAAATTAATTTTATTTTAAATTTTTCACAAAACTCTTGGCAAAATATCACATTCGGCTTGTTTGTTTGTAAGGTTATATTTAACAAGGTTAAAATTAAACTTGAATAGAAATATTTTTTTATTGAAAGTTGTGAATGATGTGAAATAAAATTAATTATTATGCTGGGATATGTGAGAGATGTGATATAAAGTTAGTTATTTTGTTGGGATATGTGAGAGATATGATATAAGTTAGTTATTATTTTAGTAATGTGTGTAAGATGTGAAATAAAATTAATTTTTAATATTAAATTTTATGTGTGATGTGATATGCCTGGTTAAAATTAAACCAGGTTAATTTTAAACTCCTAGACAAACGGGTAAATTTTATATGTGATATGATATACCTGTTAAAATTAAACTAGGTTAATTTTTAATTTCAAAACAAACGGGGCCTGATATTAACTTTTACCTCAATTGAAAATAACCCCATAGACAATGAATACTATAAAGGATATACTCGAGTTTTCCTTCCACACAAATATAATAATCCCGTAGACAATGAATACTAGAAAGTATCTACTCGATTTCCCCTTTCCATGCAAATATATTGTAATTCAAAAATTACTTTCAATTATTAACTTCAGCTTTCATTTTTCTTATCAATTTGGGATAGACAGAAGCTGCAACCTTCTACATTTTGGTGATTTTTCAGTGAAACCTATGAAAGCTCTCTTACAGGCTGAGCTGCTGCACCTTTCATCAGTGTTGAATCCAATCAATGAATTGTTCTCCTTGTCAAGTGCTGCGCTGCCCATTTTGTCCAGATTTTTGCAGATTGCACCAAATCTGAATTTTTGTATATTTTCATTTCATTTTTCCCTTCTCTTTTGTTGATCCTGGCTCATAAGTTGTATAATTTATTTTATTTTTATTCTGCCTCCTGTGTAAAAGGCAGCTCATCATATCTTATTCTGTGTACCAGTCAGTCAATATGGCATTTTATTTTTCAAATTTTTCTGTGCATTTCTTAAACTTTTCAACATATTTATATATTGAAAACAATTTTTCTATATTTTTAGCAGAAAAAATAGCAATGCAGATAACAGTAGTAGAAATCTGTTCTACTGCATCTTGTGTAGTCAAAGTTGAGCTGTCAACTTTGTTTAAAACTTGCAGTCTGGAAAACTTTTAGGCTCGGCCCCGAACTTTTTATCGACCAATTACAGGGTACATGTGATGCTCGATGATTGGACCCCGAATGTAGTACAGTAATTTGAAATTTTAGTTGATTTGATTAATTTTGCTTTCTATAGTGATTTTGAACTAATTTGGTTAAAATAATATTGGGTTAATTTTAAATTCAGTAGTTTTGGAAATACAATTTTGTCCTAGGTCTGTATTTGCTCCATATTTTTTGAGTGGTTTTAAGATTTTAATTGAGTCAATTATCAAGCTATAATCAAGCATGTTTATTGTCTTTTACGCTTCGTCTCGTTTGAGTTTTTATTTTAGACGAAAGAAAAAAATATTTTATTTTTGAAATTTAATGAGAAAATAATTTATTTTAATATTAAAAATATATAAAATGTGAAATAAAATTAATTTAAGTTTTTATTTTTATATTATATGTGAAATAAAATTAATATTTATAATTAAAATTTATGTTAGGATAAAAAAATTTAATCAAATGAGACCTTAAAAATGCTATTACTTTGAAGTTTTAAAATAGTTTGTAGATTTTTTGTTAAGCTCTTGAATAATTGAGCAACTCAGTTAAGGCTATATTCTCTTAAAACTTTAGTCATAAAAATTACTTGTGGAGCTTCTGAAATAAATCATATAAAATTTTTATTATTATTATTTTTACTTGAAATTAAAGATCACAACAGCTCATATTCCAATTTAAAGATTGCAGGCCTACGTCAGTCTCTGTTTGGTCTCAACTCAATTTTATTATCATAATTTTAGAGCTGAATTTGAGTCAATTTAATTAATAAAATTAATTAATTTTTTGTCAATATTTTTTTTACATATTCTATTTGACTCATGAATCTGACGCACTGAAACAAGAACAAATATGCAATTATATATAATATAACTTGTAAAAATTTGTTATTATTTTAAAAATTTTAAATTTATCAAATTTAATTATCCCTTAATTTTAGCCTAAAGAGAAAAATTAAATTTATTCTCAGATATGTTTTTCTAAAAATTTGAGAAAAAAGAAAAAGAGATCGTAAGTCTAAAACCACGTTTTCGGTGGTTCCGACTTCGTGACTTCGAAGCCGTTTCACACTTCTAAAATGGATTCAGATTTATGAGATGAATCAAAATTATTTAGTTAATTAATTTTATTAAATCGGCTTCATCACGCTTGAAAGCGGTAAATCAAACGAGCCCTATATTTCACAAAGATTCACTTCCATATAAGTCATTTCTGTCTTGAAATTATTCTACATAAATCTTTTCCTTATTCTATCAATTTTGATCATCAAATTCTATTTTAAAAAATATATTAAAGTATTTATTATGATTATTATAAATAGAACATAAAGATATGTATATATATAATTTAAGGCCCTGTTGCGCAAGGACCAAAACAGGATTAAAATAGGACCACATTGGTACTAGTTTAAAATAATAATAATAAATAAATAAATTTTTTATATTATTTTACACAAATTTTAATATAAAAAAATATTATTTTATTTTATATACTCAATAATTTAAAATAAAAATATCAATTTTATTTTACATTCTAAATTAAAATATTTGAATCAAGTATTTTGATTTAAAATGTGAAATAAATTTATATTTTTATTAAAAATTATTGAGTATGTGAAGTAAAATATTATTTTTTATATTAAAATTTGTACAGAATAATTTTAAAAATTTATTTAATATTATTATTGTTATTTTTAAAATTAGTACTATTTTAATCCTAATTTTGGTCCTCGCACCAAACAGGGCCTAAAGAAAATATGTAGTTTAACAATGAAATTTAATAGAAACTATTAAAAATGTACCACATTGATTAGTTCTTACGCTGGGTGTGAAGAGATTCAATTGAAATATTTTTGAGTTTATGGATCTAACTTAAAACGAAAAGTAAATTACGCTCGGATCTCGCAGGTCCATATTTTCAAAATTATTTTAATACTTTTTAGATTTTTTTATTATTAAGACTTTATATAATTACTATTATATCTTGCTCTCTCTTTCACACCCCCTGCTTTCTCTCCGGTGGCCTTGCCAGTGGTGGAGTGGTGGAGTGGTGGAGTGGTGGCGAGGGAAACCTGTCGGTGTGAGTACAACACGAGGGTGCGCTGCATGACCACATGATGCCAACATCTATGCAGTCTCACAGAGTGCCGCGAGAGTTCAGCGGCAAGAGTTGTGTGGCTCGCAGCCCTGCCACGCAGTCTCGTGTGGAGCACGAGGGAGCTGTACTGACCACGCGACCTTGCACGGCAAGCGCGAGCCAGACTTGATTCTTCTGCCGCTGCATCGCTTTCTTGCCTGGGCCGTCATCTCCCGCTTCCGAACGCAGATCTCCGTTTAACCTCTCTCTTCCTGTCCCCCACTTGCCAGTTCTCTCGCTCGCTTTCCTATGGTAAGATCTTTAGTCCACATTATGGAGGAGAAGCTATTAATGGAATGGACATTGTCGGTTGAGGAGTGCTTGAAGGAGCACAACGTCAAATTAGAGAAGGGTCTAAGCGTATACGAAGTTGATAGGCGACGAGAGAGGTATGGTTGGAATGAGCTCAGAAAAGAAAAGGGAAAGCCAACATGGCGGCTCGTCTTGGAACAGTTTGACGATGTTCTCGTGAAAATTCTCCTTGTTGCAGCTTTTATCTCATTTACCCTGGTTTACCTACAGGGAATTGAATCTGGTTACACAGGTTTTGAGGTTTATGTTGAACCTCTGATTATCATATTGATCCTTATGCTTAATGCTGTTGTTGGGGTTTGGCAGGAGAGCAATGCTGAAAAGGCTCTTGAAGCTCTCAAAGAGATGCAGTGTGAGCATGCCAAGGTTCTTCGAGGTGGCTTTTTTGTGCAGGACTTGCCGGCAAGGGAGCTAGTGCCAGGTGATGTTGTGGAATTGAGGACTGGAGATAAGGTTCCCGCTGACATGAGAATTGTAGCTCTCAAGACATCTTCTTTGAGAGTTGAACAAAGCTCATTGACTGGAGAGAGCATGCCTGTGATAAAAAGCACAAACCCTGTATTGATGGCTGACTGTGAGTTGCAAGCAAAAGAGTGCATGGTGTTTTCAGGAACTACTGTTGTGAATGGCAGTTGTATGTGTATTGTTTGCAGCATAGGCATGGATACGGAAATAGGAAAGATTCAGACTCAGATACATGAAGCTTCCATGGAGGAACATGACACCCCTTTGAAGAAGAAGCTGGATGAGTTTGGGGGAACGTTGACCTCTGTTATTGGTATGATTTGCCTACTAGTTTGGGCTATCAACTATAGAAACTTTATCACTTGGGATGCTTCTGATTCTTCCATATGGAATTATCATTTCTCCTTGGAAAAATGCACATACTATTTCAAAGTATCAGTTGCTCTTGCTGTGGCTGCCATTCCTGAGGGCCTTCCAACAGTCATCACAACTTGCTTAGCTCTAGGTACAAGGAAGATGGCGCACAAGAAAGCAATTGTTAGGGAGCTTCCGAGTGTTGAGACCTTGGGATGTACAACTGTAATATGCTCAGATAAGACTGGTACGCTGACAACAAATCAGATGTCTGTGAATGAGTTCTTTATTCTTGGTGGCAGTTCATCGACTTTTCAAGCATTTCGTGTTGAGGGTTCTACATATAATCCAAAGGATGGCTGCATCGTTGGCTGGAGCTTTAAAAAGATGGATCCAAACCTTCAAATATTAGCTCAGATATGTGCTATCTGCAATGATGCGGGGGTGTATTGTAAGGACTTCTTGTTCCGAGCAACAGGACTGCCTACTGAGGCTGCTCTAAAGGTATGTTATTGTCTGTTGCCTTGGTTTATACTGCATATTGACTAGAATAGCATCTTGAGTGCAACAGGGCTAGAATGGTAGACCATCAGTATCTTTAAACCTCTTGAGGGAGAAAATGATATTTGGGTGACCATAGTATTTGCTATAAATGCCTAAATCTGACAAAATTTTCCTACGTATTATTGTATGAAGCTCAAGACAATGTATGTTTTTTTTTTTAATTATAACAATAGAACATATACTATATAATGGCTCTAATACCGTGTAAAATTCCTTGTATTCAACTGATCCAAGACTATGCTGTGTTTTTATATTCATACACCATGATTTCAAGCTGAAAATGTTTCTGATTGCCTGTTTTAATTCTTTACATAAGGAACTTGTGTAATTTCTTTTCCTCATTGATGTTGGATAATCTGATTAGCTAATGATTTGGTGGTCTCTCTTCTAAGGTGTTGGTTGAGAAGATGGGAATTCCTGATGCAAAGACAAATAATCGTATTCGCGAATCACAATTTGTTGCTGAATATTCAACTGGGCACAGCTCGGTAAAGCTAGGTTAGTATTAAATTGCATTCTCTATATGCTGAGATGTCTGGGCGTGCATTTGCTTTGTTGTTCAAATGCCGGTGGTGTCTGGAAGACTAGGATGCAGATAAGCAGTCATGATGCAGTCTCACTTTTGCTATTCAATATAAGGATATTTTCTCATTACTTAGATGCATACAGGAGTTTGTGATTGGTGGAGAAAGAGATCAAAACGAATTGCAACGTTAGAGTTTGACCAAGTTCGTAAATCAATGAGTGTAATTGTCCGTGAATCAACTGGAGCTCCTCGTCTTCTTGTTAAGGTTTTATAATATATTGCCATGTCCTTTTCTCTTCATTTAAAATAAAATCATTGAAGCTGTTCTTTGCTAATTCAGGGTGCTGTAGAGTGTATGCTGGAAAGAAGCACCATGGTGCAGCTCTTGGATGGCTCAGTTGTTCCGATTGATGAACAATGCAGGCAGTCGGTGCTTCTTAGAGTTCATGAAATGAGTTCAAAAGGCTTGCGCTGTTTGGGTTTTGCATACAAAGATGATCTAGAAGTGCTATTAGATTATTTGACAGATAGACATTCTTCACAAACAAAGTTAATTGATCTGACAAACTCCTGTGAAATTGAAAGAAATTTAATCTTTGTTGGTGTAGTTGGCCTAAGAGTGAGTCTCGTTACTATGCCTAGTGAATGTGGGTGTGATTTTATTTTAATTCACCGAACAAGAATGACTTAAGGAAAAGGATTTGCACAGTTACCGTTCAGTAGTTCATAGAGAGGCTGGATTAGAAGAATTCTTTTTTTGTCCTATTTCTCCTTGAATCTTTTCATTAAGACATAACACTGGTAAAAAAAATTTCTATTATTAGGATCCTCCTCGAGATGAAGTTTATAAGGCAATTGAAGATTGTGAGGGCGCTGGTGTGAAGGTTATTGTTATAACTGGCGATAACAAGTCAACAGCAGAAGCAATCTGTCAAGAAATTGGGTTATTTCCCGATGTAAAAAGTGTGCAGTGCTGTAGCTTCACTAGCAAAGAGTTCATGAATCTTCAACCTAGTCAGAAAATTGAAATTCTGTCCAAGCCTGGAGGCTTAGTTTTCTCTCGTGCTGAACCTAAACACAAGCAGGATATTGTAAGGCTCCTGCAGGAAATGGGAGAAATTGTTGCGATGACTGGAGATGGCGTCAATGATGCACCTGCTTTAAAGCTTGCTGACATTGGAATTTCTATGGGTGTCACTGGTACTGAGGTAAGTTTTGATTCATTATTAAAGAATGGAAACATATTTCTTATGTATATCAATATATATATTTATATATATTGGTTTGATATTTTCTTTTATGCATTTGGCATTTTTATTTCTTGCATTGCTTGGCAAGTTTTAGCTATCTTTTCTCTCATATATGCCATGGTTTTAGCATTTTGTAGATTTTGATGATTGTATAAAAACCTTCCATCCTACTTCTTGTCTTCCTCTTCCCCCGATTGTTTTACCATTTGCTTTTCCCCTCTTTGCATGAATTCAAATCAGAGTTTTAGTTACTTCCAAGATTGATTCAATTGTTATTCATTTGCTAACAAATATTCACTATTTAACTAGCCACCACAAGTCTTAATACCTGAAGTTTGCCATCCGATGTTGTGTTTATATGGTTTTCTTATGTGCCAGAATTCTATGGCCCTATTTGGTAATGACATAAAATTCATGGCTAATTTTAGCTATAATCAGAATCTTAATTTTATTTAAAAATAATATTTAAAATTTATTTTATATCTCACTCTACGCAAATTTCAACATTAAACAATCACTTTATTTCACGTTCAATACATTTTTTCAATAAATCAATTAACTTTATTTCATATTCAACACAATTTTTAATATAATTAACTCATTTTATTTCATATCATACATATTTTTTTGAAATTGACCAAAAAATTCAATAAAACGACCAAACAAAGCCTATATGTCAAAAAGAATTACATTTTAAAACCATATAAATTTTTTGGCTCTTAAGCAATTCCTGGTTCTTGAATCTTGGGTTATGGACCTATGGTTGCCTCACAATTCGGAGCGTGTGGGAGTATCAACTTCATAATAAACTTATAGTATATGAATTCAGGTTCACTTAATAATTGTTAAAGCATTGGAAGAAAAGAACTTTTAACTGTCTTGCTTTGAACTTATGCCAGATGATTGGCATAAAATAGAAATGACACATCACATGTAGAACTAAATGAGAATGATAGAAAATAGAGATCTATAGTTCATACCCTAAATTTTTGGATAATACTAGTAATGATTGTACTGATGGTTTCCTTATGCGTGCTCTATAGTAATGCAACTTCTTCTTGTCCTTTGAGGGAACTGAGAACCAAGTGCTGCAGTGCATAATCTGCACCTAGTGAAAGTGCTGCCGTTTTGAATCTATAGCTTAGCTTACCTGTCTCCATTTATTGTAATTTTTCATGAAATATTTTTTTAACTCAATTTATCATGAGACTTTTAACTTGTTCATATTTGCAGGTTGCAAAAGAAGCTTCAGACATGATCCTGGCCGATGATAACTTTAGCACAATTGTTGCTGCTATTGCAGAAGGGCGTGCAATATACAACAACATGAAATCTTTTATTAGGTATTGCTTCCTTAATAGGTGATCTTTTGTCGTTCTCCCTCCTATCTGTCAAAAACAACAAGAAAGCCTTAGCCCCAAACTAGTTGGGGTTAGTTTCATGGATTTCTATGATTAAAAAAAAAAGTTATATGAATTTCACTTTTCCATTTTGTTATATGTAAAGACAAACTCTCAATGAGCGAGTTAATTTATGCTCAATGATCAAATCCTAGATCATTTTGGTCTTCCCTCAATCTATTTAACATAATGACTTGGATACACTCACATTTATAAAATGGTTCCTCTCCTAACCAACAATCAACCGTAGCCAAAACAGAAAAAAAATACAATACTAATTTTTCTGTTTAATTAATGTCTTGTGTAGGTACATGATTTCATCAAACATTGGTGAGGTGTTCTCCATCTTTCTGACTTCTGCTCTTGGCATACCAGAATGCCTAAACCCAGTTCAGCTTCTCTGGGTCAATTTGGTTACTGATGGGCCCCCAGCCACTGCCCTTGGTTTCAACCCTGCTGATGTTGATATCATGCAAAGGCCGCCTCGCAAAAGGGATGATTCACTCATTAGTATCTGGGTCCTCTTCCGGTATATAGTATGCTTCTTGCCAAGTCTTACGTTAGTAATTGAGTTCTTGTGACAATAATAGCATGCTGGGAACAAACCTTAGCCTTGCAGACTAAGTTGGTGGTGAATTTGAACATGACAGTGAATCTTACTGCTATTCAAAGCTAAATCTCTTCTTCGCTTCCTGACATGTGCATATAATTACATTGCAAAAGTTGAAATGCTGTTGCCAAGGCTGGCAGGATAAGAACCTGAAATATCAGAATGAGTATTGGAATAATATCCATCGAAATTTATTTATTTATTTGATGTAGAAGATAAGAAAATTGGTTTGACACATTCAATAATATGTGAGATTTGCAATAGATGCAACTAGCACTAAACATGGTTGATAAGCGAAGGATTGATGAGGTTAGAGCTTGAAATAGCTGAGACTTAAGGTATTGAAGATGATGATGAACAAATTCACTTATGCACTTTCCAGATATTACGCTTACAATCCTTGTTGATCCTCATAATTACATGTTGCAGGTGATTGGTTCTTATGTTGGATTGGCCACTGTAGGCATCTTCATTTTATGGTACACCCATCCCTCATTTGTGGGCATTGATCTCACGGCTGACGGCCACACCCTTGTCTCTCTGGCCGAGCTGCGGTCATGGCATGAGTGCCATTCATGGACAGATTTCTCCCCTGATCCGTTCTTGGCCGGCAACGAGGTAATCTTCTTCGCTGACCCATGCGAATACTTCACTGTTGGAAAGGTCAAGGCGATGACATTGTCCTTGTCAGTCCTTGTTGCAATTGAGATGTTCAACTCCCTTAACGCACTGTCTGAGGAGAACAGCTTGATCAGGATGCCTCCATGGAGGAACCCATGGCTTCTTGCTGCCATTGTGGTTTCACTAACTTTACATAACATAATCCTCTGCGTCCCCTTCATGGCAAGAGTTTTTGGCATTGTGCCTCTTGATCTCAATGAATGGTTTGTGGTTATTCTTTTCTCTCTTCCTGTTGTTTTCATTGATGAAGCACTGAAATTTGTTGGTAGGAGGATCTGGGTGGGGTATAACAAGGATAATAAGATAGATTGAACTGCATTTGGTTGTAGATGCTTATGTCAACCTTAGATTTTAATTTTAATATGAGCACTTTCCTTGAATTAGTTTTGTAAACTGAAATGGTATAAAAATATGAATACTTATTCTATTTACATATAGCTTGTTTTTAACTTGTGAACTGCTTGATTAAGTTACTTATAACATGTTAGGTGGGGAAATGATTTCCTGTATCTTGCTTTTCTAAGGTTTCTTCATGAAACTATATGAAAGTTTCATGAAATTTGACGCATTATACATAACAAATCTCCCATCTTGATTTGAGTTCCCTTTGAATCCAATCATTGCTTTCATGTCTTTAATAATTCCCAAAACCCCATCGAGAGATGGAATCAAATTCGAACGGTGCTTGGCTTTGACAACAAACTAAAAGAGATTTTGTCAACATGCCAGCTCGATTTCACGAGTACTGATGGTAAGTTCTAATCTTAGCATCATCATCAGATATAATCAACTCGTATATGGTGAATACATTTTGTTTTTTCATTATCCTTCATCAAGTATATTGCATTTGACTTTGCAGAAAACTTTGATTTTCTTGAAAATCTCAGGTAACTCTTCAATCAAGCCTCAACCAAACTGATGAAATTATTGATTGCAATATGTTTTTGTCTTTGCTTCAGGCAATTAAATTGTATACCATAATGAGGACCTCCAAATAAGCACGCACACTCCCAGTGAAGAAAAACTGTTGGTAAGGTTCATTTCTTATCAAGTTCTCTTTCATAGCCTAGGTCAGTATAACAGGCTGTCCCTGAATTTGAAGTCCAAACTACATATATCCCTCTTTAGTCTTTTAGTACCTTTCAGAGACTTGAAGACCACTTCTTTTGCTGTTGATATTATCATTCTAAATTAATCATGTTTCTACTGACCACACTGAGCATGTGCTAAAACTATTTTAGTTTAAACCATGATGCGCGCCAAATTCTTACTATGTTCATATAAGGCGGACATATCATGTATTCTACCTCCTCTCCTATCTTCGATGTCTATTTTGCTTAAAAATTAAGGGGGCATTTACCTGCATGCCACACAAACTTCTTAAAATTACACCACACACACTTTCTTCACAAAATTTACACTATAGATTGTGAAGAAAGTGTGTGTGGTGTAATACATGAAGTTTTATGTGGCATGTGGGTAATTATCCCAAAATTAAAATGTGCAAGCATAAACCTAGAAATCACGTCAAACTGCATTGTCTGAGACTTTGACTTGTTAGCGCCGACCGAGTCAGGTCTTTCATGGCAATTAGGAATCACAAAGTGCTCTTTACTAGGCCCGTAAACTGATTGGATCCGGATCGGGTTGACCCCGACCCGGATCCGATTCCAATATATCCGGATCGGATTAAAAATCAGATCGGATCGAGGTCAACCCAGATCCGTTCCATGACCCGTCATGGTTCGGATTTTCAGATTGGATTTCGGGTCAACCCGAAATTTTTTTTACATAATTTAACACTATTTTTTCAATGACTACAACTATTAGTTGTATATATATTCTTATATTTTTAAATAAAATTTTGATCACTAAAATTTACAATATAAATTCATTATAGTAGAAAATATAGGGATAATATATAAACATATAAAGATCATATCACTGACATCAGCATTATATTACAATATTACAAAACATAGAACCAACAGTTGAATAAAAATATTACACAAAACATAAAGTGCAATTCTGTTAAAGCTAGCACTAAAATCTCAACAGTAAAAAACATTTGTAGCTATTTATCTTATTTCACAATGCAAGCACTTTTTGGTTACTGCACTTAAAATAACTTGCAATAACCTCTTTAATAATTATAAGTTTCAGTCACATTTCAAAACCTTCATAAAATAAAACAATAATTGACATATGCAATTAAATAATAAATATATAAATACGTAAAATAATTTCATACTTACAAATTCCGGGTCGAATTTTTTTGGGGTCGAATCAGCATTGGCCTGAATCCGACCCGACAATACTTAAAACGGAGCGAGTTGGTTTTTCAGAATAATCGTGCGGGTCAAAAATTTATTTTGTTTCATAAGACAATCGGTTCGGATCACGGATCGGATCGGATCAAGATTCAACCCATTTACAGGCCTACTCTTTACACCTTGATATGCTTTGGTTTCCATAAATGTAAGATGCCTCCAAATGGTGCACAATCTTTTTCATAGTGCTTTTCATCATCAGGCTTCACCCACTCTGATTCTTTTGCTTATCAGATGCTCCAGTTGCCTGTAGTAGGAGAAGTTATTGGGTTCGGACGGCGCACCGTCCGGAACCCAATCAGAGGGCGCCACGTGTGCCATACAGCTGGGTTCGGGCACACGTGGCGCCCTCTGATTGGGCGTCCGAACGGTGCGTGCGGTGCACCCAATAATTTTGCCTGTAGTAGAGTACCGAAAACCTGACTTCTTCTTCCAGCTGATGCTTCTCTCCCTACAAGCTGAACAAAATTTCTTGTGGCTGCATTAGTTGTATTTGATTCTCAATTAATTGATTCTCAATTAATTGATTCTTTAAGATCATAAAACTGTTCTTCTTGCCTTCTTCTGCGTTAATCTGAAGTGTAGGATCTACTTATCTGCAACAAGTGGGAAAATGTTGCATGTGTGCGCTTAAAATTAATGTTATTAATTTTAAACTGGTAAGCATACACATGCATTTTACCTAATATCTTAGGTAAAATGCAGATAATAATAACTTAATTTTAAAAAAATAAAATTATTCAATATTTTCCATGTAAAAAAAATAGTAATCAAAAAGATATGACAAGATTTTATAAAAAATTATTCCACACTTGAGTTAACTGAGAATATGTTAATCGATAAAACACAATAAAAAAAAAAATTCATATAGCTGAATTTACTTATTGAGGTAAAAGTTTAGTTGTTATGTGTCACATCATAATTAAATTTAAATAAAATAGTATTTTTTAAAAAAAAAATTAATTATATTTCACACTATGTAATTTTTAAATAAATTTTTAATTTTATTTTGTATTCTATATAAATATTAAAATAATAATTAATTTATATTATATTTCTTTTCAACTCTCACTTGATAATTAAGTTTATTTTATATTATATATGTCTTAATAAAAAAATAAATATCATTATCTAAGATTACTTTTATTATTATAATTAATTTTTCAAACAATAATTGTTTTTTAATATAACTTTTTTTCCTATACTTATGGCTTACTCTTCATTTAGTTCGAGATAAAATTTTTACTCAATATAAATTTTAATTATAAAAATTATTTTTATTTCACATCTAATATAAATACGAATATTGAAATTTAAAGTATTTTATATTTTATATATTTTTTAATATTAAAATAAATTTTTCTCTCATTAAAATTAAAAAATAAAATATTTTTTTCCTCTGATCTAAACTAAATAAGGCTTAACTGTACGTTTATTTTAATGGGATGGAGTTGATAGAGAAAAAAATTATTTTAATATTAAAATGTGTATAAAATATGAAATAAAATTAATTTTAATGTCAAAATTTATGTAAAATGTGAAATAAAATTATTGAAATTTATGATAAATTTAAAAAATTAATAATATATATATATATATTTAGATAGTTATTAAATAAGGTCATAATAATATGTACATGATATGCATATATATATATATATATATATATGAACAATAGTAATTAATTTTATAATAATATTTTTAATTTTTAAGGAATAACTAAAGAATAATTATTCATTCAGGAAGAGAAAAAAAATTATTCTATCAAAATATGAAATAAATTTTTTTATAAAATAAATATTTTAATGGGTAAATTATTGAGGTTACATAATATTTTTTTAATATAAATTAACAACTCTAATCTAATTGGACACATATCATTATTTAGGCCCCGTTTGTTTGCTCGTTTAAAATTAATTTGATTTAATTTTAATCAGACATATCACATCACACATAAAATTTAATATTAAAAATTAATTTTATTTTATTTTTTTATTTTTTGATAAGAAAAATTAATTTTATTTCACATCTTACACACATTACTAAAATAATAATTAACTTATATCACATTTCTCACACAATCCAATATAATAACTAACTTTATATTACATCCCTCACATAATTCAACATAATAATTAACTTTATTTCATATTATTTATAATTTAAAAAAAAAAAATATTTCTATTCAAATTTAATTTTAATCTTATTAAATTTAATCTTACAAACAAACAGACTGGTAAGGCATTAATTATTCGCATGGCACTTATACAATTAATCTTGCATATATTAGCTTAAATACAGTTCACGTACCAAAGTTCACCTCCCGAATAAAAGCATCAATTTTTATTGCATATTATCTTATCCTAACAAAGATTAGTCTCAGTATTTTAATTTGATCGATACGAATATTATTTAGGGGATGTTTGATTCGTTATTATTTTACTATTATGTCATGTAATCTAAATATCATGTCATCTAAATGTCATCTTTCAACTAGTAATTAGATTATTTATAGATGTCATTAAATTAAATAATTATTTTCTCTATATAAAATAACATCAAAATAACATTAAATGATACCAAATAATCAGATGAACCGATATGAACTTCAAATGAACTTCAAAGAAAAATTCTATTTCGAAAAGGAGAAGATTTACAAATAGATTTCTGATGGATGCCCTTCTACGAGCTATGGGTCACCCTATTTATAAATTTTTTTTTGAGAATATTGTTAGTATATTTTTACTATTATACTATAAGAATATTTCAAATTATTAATATCTTAAATATAATTTTAAAATATTAATTTTTTTTTAATTTTAAAATTTTAGAGCAAATAAAATAAGAATAGAAGGAAATTTAATTTTAAAGTTTTTAAATATTTGTTAATATAAATGGTATAATAATATTTTAAATATTTAAGTAGTTCAAATAAATTAAAATATGATTAAATTTTATATTTTTTATTAAAAAAAATAAAAAATGTGATATTTTGAAAGACAGATCTCTAGGGCTTTAAATTGAGATTTTTGGATGATTGGAACTATTTTACAATACATTTTAAATCTCAAAAGCTCAGATGCAATTTACCCAAAGTTTTTTAAAATAAAATATTCGAAATTATATATTTATATATAAATAATAATTCTAAAGTATAAATAAAGAATAAATCATGCGGTACGCCTAACGGCATACCGTCAATGGATCGGATCATGACCCGATCTGATCCGAGTTTCGATCCTATTAAACCCTCAAATGAATTTTTTTTGATCCGTCAATCCACCCCGTTTACTGACCCGATCCATTTATTTGTAAATGGATCGGATATAGATCACCGTTGACCCGACCCGTTTAATATTCGATCTGTTTATATAATCTAATTTGTAGTTCATACAGGGTTATATTGTGGCTAATAATTTTTTTGTTGAAAGGCTCAAGTAAAGAGCGTCACTATAATCAATTAATAAAAAATTATTACATATTATATTAGTAAATTATAGTTTATAATGCTCAGTTTATATTTCATAATATATATGTATATATATTACAAATACTAATTTTTATATTAAAATATTTAATTAATTCATAAAAATATAATATTTTTTTTAATTTTATTTTTAATAAATTTAACATTATTTTAAATTTGATTATGAAAATTACTTAAAAATAACTATTTTTATTATAAATGAATTAAATCCGAAAATCTGAGTTCCGACCCGAGAGGATATGGATCGACCATGACCCGATCTGATGTATAATCCGATCTGACATATATGAATTTGGATCCGGGTCGGAGTCAACTTGATCTGAAGTCGATCCATTGACAGGCCTAGTCATCGCTTATCTTTAATGTCATATTTCTTTTTTTTTTTTAACTAATATTTCTTTTTTTTTTGAAAGATGTTTTTTTTTAATCTGCGAATATTGTTTTTTTTTTTTGGATTATGTCATATTTCATGAGAAAAATAATAAAAATTGGAGCACAGCTAGCTGTGAATCCTGTGATCCATTCATTTCTTTTCAACTTCCAGTCTGAGCAACGTTCCCCGCTTCTCAATCTCCTTCTCTCTGCCCGATCAACCATGTCTACCGGCAGCCGGAGCGCTTTCCCGGAGCTAATTCTTCTCGTCCTACTACTCTTCTGTGTAGTGCCTTGCTTCCTGTCTTCTGCACGGCACAATGTCACCCATATCCCGGGCTTCGACGGAGAACTTCCCTTCCGGCTAGAGACAGGGTGAGGGTTCTGCGAATCCTTTTAGTCGCGGTTCCTTTTCATGAAAGATTTATTGGTTTTTCATGGCGTCATCGTGGTTTATTAGTTCATCTTGACGAAATTGATTCATTCCTATATTGCTTCTTCTGTGGGAAAAAGCTATGTGACGGTTAATGAAGAGACGGGCGGCGAGCTTTTCTACTACTTTGTGGAGTCGGAAAGGAACCCTAGCGAGGATCCCCTCATCCTCTG
Organism: Apostasia shenzhenica; assembly: GCA_002786265.1. Classification (NCBI taxonomy): domain Eukaryota; kingdom Viridiplantae; phylum Streptophyta; class Magnoliopsida; order Asparagales; family Orchidaceae; genus Apostasia; species Apostasia shenzhenica. The sequence continues at coordinate 3,250,187 of KZ451905.1, forward strand.
GCTCAATGGCGGCCCTGGCTGCTCAGCCATCAGTGGCTTGACCGTCGACATGGGTCTGCTCTCTCTCTCACTCTCTCACATGTGTGTGTGTGACATATGCATTTTCTATATGGAAAGCGACCTCCTTGTCAGCAGGGGATTAAATCCCCTGACCATTACCCTGATCTCTGTGGAAAGAAATCAGTTCTCTAGCGGTGCTAATAATGGAGATGATCGATGTGGTTCATCCACATACGCCTTTTACTCCGTGTATGATGATTGACTAGAGTCGTGTGTTATTAGGGTGTATAATTAAGCACAACCTAGTCTAAGCTTTGATTTGCTTATCCTATGGCCTATGAAGCATCGATACTTCGTGGAGCCTAACGTATCCGTATCGTATCCGTATCAGATACCGATACTCCTCAATACTCCACCGATACGTATCTGATACGCCACGTGGCGTATCGTGGCGTATTGATTTTTATTTTTAATTTTTAAAAATCCGATACTCGCCCGATACTTGCCCGATACTTGCCGATACTTGCCCAATACTTGCACGATACTTTTCGATACTTCTAATTAAAGAAAAAAAAATATTGAAACAGTTGGTTTGGCCTACTCAATAAAAAATAAAAAAATATATTATACATAAAACACAACTCATGCATAGACTCAAATAATAAGATTGAAAGATATACTGAACTCACACAATTGCGATTACAAATTGCTTAATACATGCTAGTGTTTCGCCAATAGAAAAAGAATTTGGTATTTGCAAGCAACTGTATTATCTAGTTTTTCTATATCAATCATATTATTTTTGCTTCTGCTAGACACCGATCACTTTCTTTTTACTTTAATCAAGTTCATATCATGAAAACAATAGAACTTTAATCTTTTTTATTTTGTTTATTTATTTAGTTAACACTCAGAGAGAGGAGAGCATATATCTACTTTAACTAGATTAATATATATGAGTTTATGTCACGTTATCTATGTTATTTTAAATTATATGTCGTTTGCATTGAGCTAATTAATTTAAATTGGATATAAATTAAAACTAAAATTAATTTACTGAAGTATATTTAAACTCTCATCTCACTTAGATGATCTGTGATAGGTTGAAAGTAATTAAATAAATTTAATTTTTTTTTAATTTAAAATTTTTTAAACTCAACAGTTGTTGAAGGATATTTTTATTTTTTGTAGTTCAATTGTCTAATATTTTTTTAGGGATATTAATAATATTTAAAAAAATATAATTAATTTAAAAAAAATTTAAAAGATATTTTTGAAAATTATAACAACAAAATATATAACCTAGTATAATCTACCATAGATTTATATCTTAAATATGAGAATACGACGTATTATACATAAATATAACAGTCGTATCCTGACGTATCCGTATCCTACCTTTTTTAAGTTTGGCGTAGCGTCGTATCTGTATCGTATCGTATCCGTATTGCTGTATCGTACTCGTGTTTCATAGCCTATGGCTAAGCCTTCAATATTCTAACATCTTCTTTTGCTGCTAAGCTTGTGTCTGCTTGATGCTGCATTCTGAAACAGCTGTAAGCATTTTAAATTTGGATAGGCGGACCAGTGCGTCGTAAACCTTCTTTTGTAGTTATATGTCTTAAAGTGAAATTAGAGTGTTCCAAATCTATCATGTAATTCCCATCATTTAGAAACTTTAGAGGCAACTTACATCGCCTAGAAATCTTTTCCATGTGAATATTTTATGAACCTTGATGATTCCTTTACATTGTATCAGTTTACACGTGCATTTTCAGGACCAATCATATTTAATGTTGAGGATTTTGATGGCAAGTTGCCCACTTCACATGCTAATCCTTATGCTTGGACAAAAGTAAGCAATTTAGTACAACCATTTAATCTTGTTTTTGCAAATTCTGTTACCTTCCAATATTTCTTATGTTTGGGATTTTCTGCCTTTCCAGATTGCAAGCATGATTTTTTTGGATTGGCCTATCGGGACTGGATTCTCATACTCAAAAAATGCTAATGATTATTTTACTGATGATGTTAATACTACCAGATCTATCCACAAATTTCTTAAAAAGGTGAGGTACACATTTTGGCTCTCCTCTTTGCATAATAATCACTGATTATGTTGCATCTCATGTATAGTTTTCTTGTTGTTAAATCTATAGTTACCAATTGACTTAAAGGGTCAAGCTTACAAGTATGACCTTTTAATAGTTTTATATTCCTAAATGCCTCCTTTCACATAAGAAAATTTCTTTGCAACCTAGATTTAATTCAACACAAGTCTGTTTTCTTTTTAACCTACTGGGAGAGATAATTGACTTGTTAAGTCCCTGATTACTAATGAACTTAAAAGCTCACCAGGAATAATTTTATATTCTTCCTAATTACTTACAGTAATGTATTTTTCCTATGAGAATTCGAACATTTAGTCACATACTTTTCCTTGGTACCAATTTGACTAAACATATATGAAACTTGATCTTGGATCAGACATGTTAGAAAAAATATTTTTAACCTATGTTGTATCCTTTTTTATGGTTCTCATAAGGATATATGTTTCTAATGTTTAGTGGTTTCTTGATCATCCAAGTTTCCTCTTAAACACTTTCTACATTGGTGGTGATTCATATGGTGCAAAGATTGCAGTGCTTGCTGCATACGAAATAGTTGAAGGTGAATTCATTGCAAATTTCATTTTTTGGTCATCCATTATATTGTTGGATGATTATTTAAACCTTTTGCTGGGTTGCAGCAAACAGAAGAGGTCAACTGCCATTAGTAAACATCAAGGTATGCTACTTATCAAAAAAAAAAAAAAAAAAAAAATATCAAAGCATGCTCTCAATTAGATCTAACTCAAAAAGTTCTTCTTTGCTCAAGCCCAACCCTAGCACAAGTGTCTAGCTTGCTCTTGGCTGCTAAACTTGTTCAATAAAATAATCAAGCCACCAAGCCCCCGTAGATACCGTTAATACCTTTTTCTTAATTTGATAATTTTTTATGATTTACATATATTATTTATTTAATTATAGTAATTAATACTAAATAGTTCATTCTAGCAATATTTATTTCCTTTTTATATAAAGATAACAATTTAATTTATTTAATTGGTTTAATTTTTAAAGTATAAAATACAAATTTTTGTGCTCCATAAAATAAAAATAAAAATCTATATTAAGATAATTTAATCACGTTATAAGTCATGAAATGTTTCATCTCTGATTTGAATTTTGGAGTTAAAATATTTTTTTTCAATAGCGAGCCGAGCAAGCCTGGGCTTGGCTAAAAACTAAACCCCAAACTTGATCTGAGATTTTATCGAGCTTGAGCCTAAAAGCACGATATCAATTTATAGGCTTTTATTTTGTCCAAGCCCACCCAAAAAGGTATCACGCTTGGACGGCCCGACGGACCACTTTCCCATTGACCAAGAGTATTATCGAACTCTACAAATTTATGCTTTGCTTATTCGCATTATTCTTTTCTCTATATATAAAAAGTCAATGTTTTTCTTTGTTCTCCAAGCTAAAAATTTCACCAAATAAACTATAAACTGAGTGGGTGCCTCTAAATTCGAATACAATAAGCATTCCAGCTAGTAATTTAATCTGTTTTGACATGGATCTAGGGCTATATTGTTGGCAACCCAGCAATAGAAAACTCATCAACTGGCAGTAACGTTGATAGCTTCACTCAAGTTGCTCATGCTTATGGATTAGGAGTTTTGTCAAGAGAACTTTATCTGGTGTGTTTTTTGGACTTTCTTTGCTATTTATTGTGATCATTTCTAGAATGTACTTGTTATCAATAAATTGGTTTTTAGCAACTTTTGATGTTAAGATTATTTGTTGTATTTTCAGCAAGTAGTGAGGGACTGTGCTGGAGAGAATTTCAAGGCTCCTATGAATGCTTTATGTGCTAAACATCTAGACGCCATTAATGGGGTTAGCAATGTGCTTTTTTCAAATATAATTATAAATAAATCACAAACAAAGCTAGCACCAATATGTTCTTTTTAAGATAAAACTGATATATGGCCTATATGTTCAGTTTATTGCTGAAATCAATATCTACAGTATATTGGATCCCCTCTGTGACGTTGTACTTCCAAGTCTAAATGAGAATTCAATGGCTAGGTCTCTAAAGGATAACTCTGCAGAGAACCTCAATTCATCATCATCAGATCCTGATATTAGTTGTATAGCTAAGTTCTTTCACTTACTCCTATACATCATTGCATTTGCTAAATTTTTTGAGAGTTTTTTCTAATAATTTGAATGAGTATTGCATGCAGACTGCTGAACTTCTCATCAACTATTGGGGGAATCATCATCTTGTTAGAGAAGCCCTCCACGTCAAAGAGGTAAGAATCACTAGCTTTCATGCTCATGTTTCTTTTATTGAAAATGTACGTGTAATGTCCCACATTATTAGTTCAATAAGTGTGGTGTTGATGCACAAGTGGTGGCTGTTACTAATATTTTGGAATATAGGTGTCTATTAAATTATGTATTGGGCACGACTTGAGCTACATAATATTTTTTTTCCTAACAACTGATATCAGAGTCAATAGTTCAACTCGTATCAAGTGGTATATTCATGTGTTCCCAAGTGTTTCCTAGATTAATCAAGCTAAAGTGAAATCTAAGAGAGGGTGAATCCTATTGTTGCTCCAGGTGATTAATTGGGCTCTTAATTTACATATAATTGAGGTCTTAAAATGACCCACTAAATGGGAAAATTCCAGTGTGGATGGATTCTCATATGTGGGAAAGTGATGCAGCGCGGGGATCGATTTTAACGCAATCCTAACGCTGCCAATATTAAGTTAGCGCCTAAATTTATATTTATATATTTAAATGACTAAATGCAAATAAAGAGGAGATTAAAACTAGTTGACATAAATTTACTAATTAACAACGACCACATGTTCACATAAACTTTAATAGATTTTCTAAAGAAAATTAAAATACTCCAAGCAACTTCAACGAAATTTAAGCAATTGAAAAAATAAGAAACTATCAAATTAATAAAGATTAACTAATAAACATTAAACTCGTTTCCTTAAGTCCGGGGAACCAGGAATTTCCAATCTGTCAATTTAAATCCATGAATTTTGACAAACAAAGGATAGATTCAAATGAAATTCAGCAATTCCATAAGTATTAGCAAAAAATATCAGTCAATTTCATGAACAGTTTGCAGGCTGTGACTAAGGAAATTAGAATTAGGCAATTGCAAAGCAGGGATAGTTTCAGGATGCACAATAAGAAAGCTTTAGGAGCAACAGCTAATGCATTAATGGCAGGAACTGAAAATTAACAGCAAACAACCCT
>KZ451905.1:3255818-3274868 GCA_002786265.1 Apostasia shenzhenica
ATATATGATGCTGAATGCTGGCCTGCAAAGAAGAAACATACAAATAAAATAAATGTTGCAGAGATGAGAATGTTAAGGTGGATGTGTGGATATACACGAAAGGATAGAATAAGAAATGAGTATATCCGAAAGAAAGTTGGTGTTGCACCAATTGAGGATAAACTTAGAGAAAGTCGGCTTCAATGGTTTGGACATCTAAATCGTAGGCCAATTGAAGCTCCAGTTAGAAAAATTGAGTCACTGGATTTTGCCCATGTTCAAAGAGGAAGAGGGAGACCAAAGAAGACATGGCAAGAAACTATAGGGAGTGATCTTAGTTACTTAAACTTAGATAAGAATTTGGTAACTGATAGAGCGCAATGGAAACAAAGGATTCATGTAGCCGACCCCACCTAGTGGGATTAAGGCTTGGTTGTTGTTGTTGTTGTTATGGTCATAATTGTCATACCCTTGTCACAATTATTTGGGTTTGAACTTAAGAATACTTTTGTGTTATTATTTCTTCAATACCTTACCTTTTATGACATCAAACTAAATGTCTTTTAGCTTACCTTTTCGCTTCTTATTTTTTAATGTTTGGTTGTGCATGCTTAGATCAGCTTGATCAATTTCCCATAAGTATATTTTTAATAAAGGTTTCACATTTTTGTTGATATAGTTATTTCTTGCTCTTATCATTTTTAGCGTTATTTAACATTTTTGTTATCTCTGTTTTTTTAAGATGCATAAGACATTTTATACTTTTGGATTTGTTGATTAAATACATAAATTAATGTAAAATTTGCAAATGCACTTTTGTTAGGGAACTGTAGGAAGATTTCATCGTTGTAAATTTGAAATCGCAAATAAATTTTACACAAATAATATACCGAACGTTGTACCTTACCACCACTCTCTAATGAGTAGAGGATACCGGACTTTGGTTTACAGGTATTTATCCTCTCCTTTAGTTTCTTTTTAAGGAATTTTTAATGTGCTAAATGATTATATAAATGTTGTTACTTGACTCAAAGGGATAAATTTTTTCCATTATCTTATGGTGCTAACAGTGGTGACCATGATTTAAAACTCCCATTCTTGGACACGTTGGCATGGATAAGATCTCTCAACTATACCATTTTAGAACCTTGGCATTCATGGAAGGCAGGAGGTCAAGTTGCAGGGTAAGTGGCTAATAAACTAATTATCATGCTAATAAAATTTTTATGTATGTTGATCTTATAATTAATGTCCTGTCACACATTTCATGCATTATAAATATTTTATTTAGTGGGCGTTTAGTTCGTTGTTATCTTGGAGTTATGTTATGTAATTTAGATGTCATCTTTTGACTAATAATTTTATAATCAAATAAAAGATTATTTGTAGATGTCATTAAACCAAACAATTATCTTCTATAGATAACATAGCATAACATCAAGATAACATTGAACCAAACGCCTCTTTAGTGAATATCTTGATTTGCTCCTTGTCCCTGTTACTGCTCGTTAAACACAACTTCTCTGATCAGACATTCCCTAGTCTTGAAACAGTCTTCAGTCATGGGTTATACTAGTTTCTTCCTTGTGACCAGCGGTAATCAAGAATTTTGCTATTTATTAGTATAAGATTGAGGTTTTTGTATAGAATGGTAAGATTAAGTTAGTTAGCAACTAGTGCAAAGCAAGTTTGATATTGCAAGCTTGAAAGATTTATAAGTCAGTGATCCATCAACATGAATTGAAGATAAAAAGCTGGAGAATGAATTGTTGTTTTGTGTTTTCCTCGAGTGATCTTAGTTGAAGTGCTACAACTTCTAAGTAACAAAGGCAATGGGGCAACCTGTAGACTATAAATATTATCAATATATTAGGCTTATTTCTCGTCAAAATATTGTAAGGCTAATCTTGTTATGTGAAAGTAGAAATGGATGCTTGTTAAGCTTTCGTCACTCCTTAAGCTAACTCTTAGTTGAGGTCTAAGTCGACTTAAGCTAGTGCTAAGCAGAGTTCGTATAGAAACACTTAGGATTGCAATTGCATAGCTCTTGGTCGACTTGTGGTATGTTAACTTTGGATCTGTAGGTTGATCCAGGCCACCCTCCACCCCCTTGAGTCTGCCTAGTACAAAGGCTTCTTGTTTTATTGCAGCTAGGAGTCAGGTTTACCAAGCTGATGTAGGTGCATCAGCACTTTTACATATGATATCATTTACTGGGGAGGAGTTGGGATTTTTGTGCTTTATTTGTTTCATTTTATTGATGACTTGTACTATGTGATTTGTTTGGAGCTGAAAATAAAGCTAAACGCATCTAAAAATAAGATCTTTGGACCTTCATGAAGGAGATTGCAATTATAGACTTCATGGTAATTTCTTCTAATTTTTTTGCTAAATGGCTGAACCGGGTTTGTAGATAATTTGGGAATAAGGTGAAGTGTGTTGCAGCCTTTTGGCTACTTTATGCCGTTTCCTTAGTGGAGTGGCTGCCCCTTCTCTTCCCCTTCCCCTTTATTTCGGCATGTTCAATAGGAGCTATTGGATCAGCCCATCAAAGGGACATATTTAACCACTTGGCGCCACCTAAAGCCATCAGCCTATCATGTGTTGATCCAGTTAACAAGATTGTCACTTGTCATCCATATGAGCATTCGCCAGTTCAGTTTGTTCCTAAGTTAATCCAGGCCTTTCATTCATGTAGTTGATTGATCTAATGATCCAGATTGAATTAGAAGTTTGTGATCATATTTGAATATTTAAAGGCCTGATTAGACAATTTTGGGAGATTTTGGATGACTCTTTGCAAAGAATTTAGATTTGAAGATTGTTAGCTTTTGGAGGGGATGGAAGAGGGAATTTCTCATTCCTTGAGATTTGAGGCAAGATTTGAGTCCGTTGCCCATCTTTATTCGTGTTCTCTCTTTTGTTTTTTGTTTTAAATTATATTTTTTTTCACTTTTTTGATATATATTACATGTTTATCTATCTATTTCATTCGTATTGGGATGGATTATTTTTAATTCATTATTGAATCATTATTATTGCAAATTATCATTGATTTTTCTTGCTGCTGAGATATAATTATTTGTGTGAGAATGTTTCTTTTATTAGGGTCAATTATATGCTAATGCATAAAGGTGTTCAACCACGTAAATTCTCTTGTTCATTTGTGTCTAATTACCCCTGTTTGTTTTCGCTTGTATCAGTAACTAGATTTTGTTCTTGTTCTTTATTACTCATCTAGTTTTCAATTTTTATTTTTGCATATTTAAAAAAGAGTTTATTGACCCCGCTACTCGTCATCATCAAGTCGCACATCTATAAAAACATCCTTATAGTTGTATATGTGGCAAGCATGTCCCCCATAGAAAATACAAATAAGGTCCAATGTTGACTTAAATAGTGGATGACTTCTCATTAGGAGACTGTTTATTGTAGACTTGCATGGCATATGCTAGATGACCAGTCCATTATGATGAAGATGTAGTCATTTTTTTGTTCAGTCGTAGGTAGGCTTTTGAGAAAGTTTAAGATACTCTCGCACGTTCTTGACAGAATTAAGGAAGGAGTATTGATTTCCTACTTATTTTTTGGTTGGCTTTGAGCTGCAAAATGACATGCATTATCGGAGGAGTCTCTCAATGCCTCCCCCAATCCTTGCCAATACATGAGGTGCTTTTAATTATGGCTGGTCTTTTTGACATCAAAGTGTACTGTTATTTTCGAGGCATAAGAGTCTTGGATTCATAGTGTGGTGAAGGTTGTAAAGTTGGGAAAGACAAATGAAATAGAATCAATAAAGCATTTGAAATTTGTAATGGAAACAATAAAATTAAAAATTCAAACTATATTAAAAGAAAACACTTGTATTTACAATGAAATACAAAAAATTTGAGCTTACCTATATAGAGATCATATTCTCCAGTTTTTACATAAAAAGCATATGATAAATTAAAACATATAAATGTCGAAGCGTTCGTTACTTGTCCTTCCCTTATGTGCATTTTTTTAAATAATATTTGTCAATAAAAACATCAGTCCACTGAACCAAAGACTGAGTAGACAATAAGCTGTAACTTGCTGGTAAAATTATTGCATTCAAGCATTCATCATCACTTTTAAGCAATGACAATATAAATATAAATAACATGATAAATAACATGTGAAATAATAGTAGCAGTAAAGAACAATATAAAGAATAATCTATACCATAGATATACTTAATTTTGCTTATTTCCTACTTATTTTTTGGGGTTTTATTTCTTTGGATTTTGTCTCAACTATCCATTTTCGTCATAACAAATACATAGAATCTCCTGACTGCTTTTATATCTCGAAAATGGAAGTGCCACACGTACAATTGTTTCTCAAATTTGACAAGTTATTTACATTCCTGATAATTATCCCCGAATTGGGTAGGTTATATATATCGCATAGCTCAAGCACAAGTAGGAATATAAACATGATAAGGAATTCTTTTTAATTCATTATCGAATTTTAAAATATTATTTTAATTTCACTTGGTTATTCTAAGTCCATAAACCATAACTTATCTTTTGACTTTGTAAATAACTCGAGTAATTTTCATTAAGCCTTTAGTTCATCATTTAAATGTCATGATTTACACAAATATTATTCAAAATTAACCTTAACTGGATGGTCTGGTTTGCTTCAGCAATCAAACCTGATGGTTAGATGTAATCTTTTTCACCAATTAACCAAAAATTCCATAATATCCTAAGTTAGAATATAAAATTTAATATTAAAAATTAATTTTATTTTACATCATACTCATAATTTAAAATAAAAAATAATTTTATTTCACATTTTACGTACATACTAAAATAATAATTAATTTATATTATATTCCTTACATATCCCAACAAAATAATTAACTTTATTTTACATTATTTATAATTTTTAATAAAAAAATATTATATCTAAATTTAATTTTAATCTTATTAAAATTAAATTTTACAAATAAGCAAGTCTTACATTAATATTACTAGAACAAGTAGAAAGATTTTGATAGAAATTTTAGTATAAATTAAGAAAGTGCCAATGGCATCATTTTAGAAGAACTATTTCATTCAACCAGCTACAACAGTTCAATTATTCGATGCTCAATCCCAGTGCATCACGTAAGCAGTGCATCACGTAAGCGGTGCATAAGCTGTGCCACATATGTAATAGTAAGAAATATTGTTTTGCACAATTTTCTTGTTGCTTTGCGTAATTTTTTATATGAATATTTTTTATTTGGTATGTGCTTTTTAAAATTTATTTTTATTTATAAAGATAAAAATGAATCATACAAAATAAAAAAAATACTTTTATAAAATTTTTTAAAAAAATCATGTGAAGTATTGTTTTGGTATGTCCATTTTTATACTTTGTATGATTTTTTTTTATTTCATATAAACACTTTTTTACTTTATATGTGAATATAAATCAAATAAAATATTCATACAAAGTAAAAATTAATCATAAAATTTTTTGCAAAACCACAAGAAATCAATGTGAATTTTTATTTTCTCATCATTGACATGCGATTAAGCTCAAAAATTTATTGAATTCTCTCAAGATATTAACTCAGCTTTCAAACAAATAGAATTTATTAACAAGTTAAAACATCCAGTTTCATACATTTATCATGGAATTGCTTACTATAATATGTAATTGAGCTTAATCATGTCTTTCACTACATTACATCAACTCAAATGTTAAACGTCTTATAATGTACTCCAGTTGGGCAAAGGAGTAAGAAACAATATTTAAGCAATAAAATTCTTCATTTATAAACCATTTTAAACATTTCCTCCACCCAACATGCAATTAATCTAATAACTCAACATAATCCATTTATTTATGGTTTTAATTTAATGGACAAGTTAGGTTCTTGCCTACTTGATGCACGACAGCAAATAAAAATAATATTTAATTTTTTAATCAGTAAAATTAATTGGTAAATTATTTTAATTAAGCGCAAGAATTTTTTTAAAATAAATTATATGATAAATAAGATTTATAAATCCTGCAAGTTTAAAGTATTTTTGAAATTAAAATTAAGTTATATTATCTGATAAATAAGAACTTATTATATTAGATTAGGGCATCAATATTAATTCAACAGATCAGATTCGAGATTCAGGAATTTAGGACAACGTAGTGGAAGTTAAGAGGAATTGTGAAAGAATTATGACTTTAAAAATTATAATCAATGAAATAATTATTAACATTGTAAGTGTGTATGCTCTTAAGTTGGTTTGGATGCAAACATAAAGAAAAAATTTTGGAATGATTTAGAATAGTTAATACAAGAGATACCTTAGGAGGAAAGATTATTTATTGGAGGAGATTTAAATGGACATGTTGGAAGTATTGCTGAGGAATTTAATAGCATCCATAGTGGATATGATTTTGGAGAGATAAATGAAGAGGGTAAAATTATTTTAGAGTTTTCTTCAGCATATGATCTTGTAATTGTTAATACTTTATTCAAGAAGAGAGAGGAGCAGGTTATCACGTACAAGAATGGAATTTCAAGAACTCAAATTGATTATTTTCTTATAAGAAAATCAGATCGCTTGAATTGTAAAGATTGTAAAGTCATTCCAAGTGAATGTTTGACTACCCAACATTGATTAATGATTTTAGATTCTGAGATAAAGTATTGAAGAAGAAATAATAAGTCAAAATCTTATCTTTAGACTCGATGATGGAATGTAAAGAATGAGAACAGATGTATATTTAAGAAGAAGATTCTAGAACTCGGGCATTGGAACATTACGGGGAAACTGATCTTATGTGGTTGACAATTGCTAACTGTATCCGTAAGGTGACAAAGGATGTGCTGGGAGAATTCAAAGGAATGATTTCATATAATAAAGGTACTTGGTGGAAAGATGATGTACATGAAAAAATTAAGGAGAAAGAAATTTGTTATAGAGATTGGTTTAAAAACAAAAATAATTATAGATGATGCCAAATCTAGATGGTTTAATATGATTTTGAAGACAAAAGATGTCAAATGAATAGAGAAAGAGTATATTAGTACCTATTTATAAGAATAAAGGCGATGTACAGAATTGTGCTAATTATAGAGAAATTAAATTAATGAGTCATACTTTAAAATATTGGGAGAGAGTGATCGAACAAAGGTTACGCCATAATACTAATATATCAGAGAATCAGTTTGGTTTTATGCCAGATAGATCTACTATAGAAATCATTCATTTATTAAGAAGTTTGATGGAGAAGTTTAAGGAGAGAAAGGAAAACTTACATTTGGTTTTTATTGATTTGAAAAAAGCTTATGATAAAGTCTCAAGAGAAGTACTTTGGAGAGTTTTAGAAAAGAAAGAGATTTGTACTGCTTATATTCAAGTTATTAAAGACATGTATAAAGGAGTTATTATCTGTGTTCGGACACAAGGAGAGTTGACTAAGGATTTTCCTATTACATTTGGATTGCTCCAAGGCTCGGCTTTAAGTCCGTATCTTTTTGCTTTGATTATGGAAGTCATGATTGGACATATCCAAGGTGAGGTGCCTTGGTGTATGCTCTTTGCTGATAATATTATTCTTGTTGAAAAAACTAAAGAGGGAGCGAAAGCAAAACTCGAGCTTTGGAGGAATGTTCTAGAATCTAAAGGTTTTCATCTCAGCAGATCAAAAATTGAATATATAGAGTGCACATTTAGTCAAGTTGGTGATCAAATTGTCAAGAAGAGTGAGCGCTTTAGATACCTTGGATCAATCATACAAAATAATGGTGAAATAGATAATGACATTATTAGCAGGATTCAAGCAGGATGAGTAAAATGAAGAAATCCTTCTGGTGTGTTGTGCGATCGAAAAATTTCATCCAAAATCAAAGGTAAATTTTATAAAATTGTAGTAAGACTAGCGATGATATATAGTGCTGAATACTGGCCTGCAAAGAGGAAACATACAAATAAAATAAATATTGCAGAAATAATGATGCTAAGGTGGATGTGTGGATATACATGAAAGGATAGAATAAGAAATGAGTATATCCGAAAGAAAGTTGGTGTTATACCAACTGAGGATAAACTTAGAGAAAATCGACTTAAATGATTTGGACGTATAAATCGTAGGCCGATTGAAGCTCCAGTTATAAAAATTAAGTTATTGGATTTTGCCCATGTACAAAGAAGAAGAGAGAGACCAAAGAAGACATGGCAAGAAACTATAAGGAGTGATCTTAGTTACTTAGATAAGAATTTGGTAACTGATAGAGCGCAATGGAAACTTTGGATTCATGTAGCTGACCCCACCTAGTGAGATTAAGGCAGTTAGAAAAACTAAGTTATTAGATTTTGCCCATGTACAAAGAAGAAGAGGGAGACCAAAGAAGACATGACAAGAAACTATTATGAGTGATCTTAATTACTTAAACTTAGATAAGAATTTGATAACTGATAAAGTGCAATGGAAACAAATGATTTATGTAGCTGACCCCACCTAGTGGGATTAAGGCTTGGTGGTTGTTGTTGTATAATTGTCACTCAAATAAATATATCCTATGTAGATCCTGGGACCTGATCAGCCCTGATGCTGAAGCATTCTCATTACCCTCAATGCTAAGGCACACCTTTCACTCTACTTTGATGCCAAGCATGAGCACTTATAAACTCATGTTGAAGTATTGATTTTGAAAATCGGTAGGAATATGCAAGAACAAATCATTTTTATTGGAGTATACTGAATTGTGATCAACCAAATATTGCAAAGTCCTAGTGTTTACTACCATTAAGAATTGAAACATAACAGAATTTCTATATATACTAGTACTATAATATTAGATTGGGGTGGAAGATTGGAATTAGATATCAGAGAATGTTGTTAGCCCAAGTCACAACTATCTTTGGGCTAAGATGATCCACTCTGTTGAAACAATTTCTCAAGAGGAATAACATTCAAAAATACATTTGTGTCAGAAAAATGTACAAGAAAAATTGAATGGAAATCTTCATTGATTAAGTCATTGTATTTGACTTTTCAAAATTCAAAGATATAGTGGAGCAACTCATTGAAGCGATGGGTTTCATGGCGAAGCTTCTTGATTTTCTTAACCGATTCACAAGAAATAGAAATACAATGAGGATCCGCTAATTCCATTGGCAAGTTTTTGCTTCTAATTCCTTCTTGATTTTCTCAATGGCTTCATCGACAATGAAGATATTACGAGGATTAGCTCATTTAGCGAATGAGTTTTCATAACCATGCTCCTTCTTGGTTTTCTTAATCTCTTCATCAATAATAAAAATATAAACCAGGTTATTCGGTGAACTGGCTTTTGTAGAAAGCGCCTCCTCAATTTTCTCATTTTCACAAATAAACGTAAGAGGACGTTCTCAATCAATCAATGGGGATTTCACAGCCAAGTTCCTTGGTTCTCTCAATATCTCCATCAAATATGGAGATATAATGAGAACAACTCATTCCTCCAATTAGTTTTTGTGGCTAAGCTTCTCCCCAATTTTCACTATGTTGTTATCTGAAGTAAAATAGAATGTGAAAAAGACTCATTTGCCTAAATTGTTATCACATCCATGCCCTTCATCATTCTTCTTAATGTCTTTATAAGAAACACCAGCTCATGTGACCAAATCATTTTCATGGCCAAGCCCCTCCTCGATCTTCTTGATGCCTTTGTTAAATAGAATTTAAAAATCTTTATCTTCAAATTCTAAGCTGAGATCTAAGTAGTGCTCCTCTGTTAATTGATACACACATTGGTGTCTCTTCATACTTGGGATTTCAATATCCCAAACTCATATAAATTATGTCCCAAATAATTGGTGAGCTTATATTAATGTTAGAATTGAAGCCTACATCTGAGTGATACATGTATCATTTGCTGCATAGCAATTAGGCTTATCTAGTGAATATTTTGATTCTCAATGGAAGAAGTGCTCTATGGGATAAGCCTTGTTTGTCCCTATTGCTCCTTGCTCGACACAACTGCTCTGACCTAGCACATACCCCTCGTGGGACGTTTCTTGTTCTTATGCTTATCTTCTCGAAGTGGGACATCTACATCATTAGACTGCTCATCCATACAAACTTCTTCATAATTGGACGCATGGCAAGCATGCAGAGTGAGCAGCTGCAACACAGAAGGCCCAACATTGAATATAAATAGGTGTGGCCTCAGGAAAGCTAGCCTAAGCAACAAGGCTAAGTCCTCTTCTTTGAAACTCTTTGATTGAACTCGAAGTCCTGGGCCTTACCATCTCCCTTTATTCTCCCACTTTACACTACATGCATAGGAACCTCTTATGCATCATCATCAATCTGTGTAATGCTTCCAGGGAACCATATAATATGCTGGATTTTCTGTGTCTCTGGGCTCCATTCTACTTCCCTATTTTAGACTTTTCTACACTGTTATATTTATACCTTACAATTTTTCACATCAATAATACACGAAACTGAACTAAAGTAAATTTTATTGGATCTTTGATACTTCTCATGAATGGCTCCTCAGGTATGCGACTTTGTTCTCAAACAACTTGACTTTTACGACGATTAAGGTACTGGATTCTACGAGCTTTAATCCCAGCATTATTCGGAAAAATTTCTTACGGCATGTGTGCTGATATTTCTGGAATGGTTGCAGGGCGGCAGTCATTCGGCGCCCGGCAAAATGCCTATGCAGTGCTTTGTTATGTTTGAGAGGTGGAGTTCTCACCAAGAGCTCTGATGTCTGCTTATTATAAGAATGAATAAGCTTCTCTCTGGATTTGAGCAAGAAATATTGAGGTCATTCTTAGTTTAAAATGTTTTTATTCTCGATAATTTATCAGGAATGCTGCTGAATTTTATATTTCTGGTGTCTTTAATTGATCAGATCAGATTAATACGTAGGCATCTGCATTTGATACCTTCAGATATAAATTTGATGTAAAGAAATTTTAGACTTTGGTCTAGAAATACGCTTCCTTCTATATTATAAATGTACATATTGGCTTATGAGATTGGTTTTTTCTCATTACAATTTTACCTAAAATAAAACAAAAGTGTAGACTTATATGGCATATAGAAAGACAAATATGTGAACTTAGGTAATTACTTTTAGATCCTGTTTGGCGTGAGGACCAAAACAGGATCAAAATAATACTAATTTAAAAAATAATAACAATAATAATAAATACAATTTTTAAATCATTCTACATAAATTCAAATATAAAAAATATTATTTTACTTTACATACTCAACAATTTAAAATAAAAATATCAACTTTATTTCACATTCTAGATCAAAATATTCAAATCGAGTATTTTGATCTAAGATGTGAAATAAAATTTATATTTTTATTAAAAATTATTGAGTATGTGAAGTAAAATATTTTATTATATTAAAATTTGTGTAAAATAATTAAAATAATTTATTTATTATTATTATTATTATTATTATTTAAACTAGTACTATTTTGGTCCTGTTTTGATCCTCGCGCCAAACAGGACCTAAGTATAATTTAGTTAGTTTTTAGGAAAATACAATTATTTAATGAATTAATTTATTCGTCTAAAAAGAGATTAAAGAATAAGAGTAACGTAAATATTTTGAAAGATATATGGGCCAATGAATGAAAGATTTTTATTTTTCATAAACTTTGATGATCAAATATGTCAGAACTAGACTAAATAAATAAATGAATGAAACTCACAGATTATTTTAAATTAAATAGGTAGAAAAAGGAAGTCAAACTTTTAGACCTAAAAAATCAGAGGCTACTTTAAATTTTTTTTTCCTTCATTTCCAATATGCTAAACATATATAGGATTAACGTGGAGCTTTTTCTAGCTGAGGTGGAAGTTTATCTGTAATTAGGGATTTTAATTTACGTTACTATAATTTTTAATTAAAGCGCAAGAAATTGTGGTGTTTTAAGGAAAAAATAAAAAATAAAAAAACACACACATTAGGATCAACAAATTCCTTAGGAAAGTCAAGGTTAGATGATGGAGGTTTAACTTTTGCCTTATATGGGTCTGTCTGTTTAGTTAGTATGGTATATCACATCATACATATATTTTAATATTAAAATTTATATAATTTTTATATCATATATAATTTAAAATAAAAAATTAATTTTATTTTATACCCTATATATATATATATATATTAAAATAATAACTTATTCACATTTTTTTACACATTTTAATATATTAACTAATTTTATTTCACTTTATATACATTTTTCACTAAAATATTTTTATTAAGTTTAAATTTATTTTTATTAAAATTAATATTTACAAACAAATAAAAATTTAATTTTTCTTTACTCGAATAGTTTCACAGAACATATATTTTGAGATATTTTTCATTATTTCTTGCAATGTGGAAAAAACTCCAAAAACATCAGAGTGGAGTTGGAAATCATTAGATAACATTCCATAAGATGAAATTTTGGGGCGGTAAATTTTGATCCGACATATGAACTTGATCCAAATTCAACTCAGTTTAACTAGAAATGAGTTGAGCTTTGAGTCATAAATAGGTCAATCTGAACTTGACAAATCAATTTAATTATGACCCACTAATAACTTATTTATTAAAGTTAACATATTTTTTTTGTTATTAATTTAATATTAATTATTAGATAAATATTATATATATGGTTGAGTGCTCAAGTGCGATACTCAATTCCTATGGAACTCATTAAGGTAGAAGTTGAGTGGGATTAGATTAGTTATTGGTATATTTTGCTACATTTCTCATTTGAGTTTTCATATTCCATCACTTATACACTAAAATATGTAATATATGTGTTCTCTACAAACAACTCATTGTTTAGCGTGAGGATCAAAATAGTACTAGTTTAAAAAAAAATAATAAATAAATAATTTTTTTTAATCATCCTACACAAATTATAATATTAAAAAATATTATTTTACTTCACATACTCAATAATTTTCAATAAAAATATCTGCTTTATATCACACCCTAGACCAAAATATTTAAATTGAGTATTTTGGTCTAGGATGTGAAATAAAATTGATATTTTTATTGAAAATTTTTGAGTATGTGAAGTAAAATAATATTTTTTTATATTACAATTTGTGTAAAATAATTAAAAAATTTTATTTATTATTATTATTATTATTATTATTATTATTATTGTTTTTTAAACTAGTATCATTTTGGTCCTGATTCTGGTCCTTACGTCAAACAGGACCGAGTGTCTAAAAATAAATTATCAGTGGCTTATGAACTTAAAAATTAAGCCCCTATTATTTTAGAAATCACATTAAAGGAGCGTTTGGTTCAATGTTATATTATGTTATTTAAAAAAAGTAATTATTTGGTTTAATAACATGTATAAATAATTTTCTATAAAATGATAGAATTATTAGTCAAAAGATGATATCTAGATGTCATGACATATACATTACAGGATATAATATTAAGATAACAATGAACCAAATATCTCCTGACAATAATTTACAAAAATTTGTCATAGCTACAAGTAATAAAGATATACCTATTAAGCGTGTCTACTGTAATAGCATTATAATTTGATCTCAAATTAATTTATATTTATGTTTTTTAATCTTAAAATAATTTTTTATATTTTAATCACAACTAATGTTTATATGCTTGAATCTCAAATTAATTTCTCTCACTGAAATATGGAGAAAAGGAAGAGGAAGAGGAGAGAAATGACAAGAGTATATGGAAAGAGGCATAAGAGAAATCTCCTTCTACTTAGTTTAACAAAAATAGAGCGAAAGACTGACAGAGAAAAGTGAGAAAAAGACTTATTGTTCAATGACTAAATGCGAAAGGATAGTGACCGAAAGAGATAGAGAGTGAAGATTTAGATTGTAAATGAACTGAGTGTTCGATGACCAGCTTGATATTCGGTTTAATAAAAAAACTCATTTATGTTTAGTTCATTAATATTAACAAACAATGATGAATATAATTCTAAAAGTTTGATTAAAAAATGAACAAGTTAATAAACATATTAGTATTCGGCTTGTTAGTATTTATAAACAATTCATATAAAGTTCACAAATATGCTTGATTATAAGACTTATATGATATCTCTTTAGCCTATTTTATAAATTAGTTCTCTCCTTTCCCAAATTAAAATTACGAAATTCTATCGTACAGTCGTATTATAAAGATCGGAGGGATAAAGAAGGAGAAATCAATTTTCCTACATTGTCTTCTCAGATCTCGAATCATGACTTCATCTTCTTCGAATTCAAGTACATTTTATTTTTGTGAAAGTTATTATGTTCAAAAATCTGTACTCTTGATGTTTTATGAGGTTTATGATTGTTCAATATTAATGATTCATGCTTCTGGCTTATGAATATTTTGCTAACAATTAATTCTAGAGGTATTGTTAGATAATATTATGATAATTAATTTTTAGTTTTTTTGATTGGTTGAAAATTATGAAATTATAATAGATTATAATATGAATATAATTTATATAATCAAATTTACTATAATTTTCTTATAAGCATTTGATATCGAACGGAGACCAGATTGATCTGTGTTTTTTTAATATGTTCAATAACATATTGGCTATATTATATTTCAATGTGTTAATTTAATTCAATTATTTTGATATTAATTTGAATTAATGAATTTTTATTATATTATTATCTAATAAAATATTAAAATTAACTCAAAAATAAAATTACTCTTCGGTACTATTGAATTATATTAAAATAATTGATATTTTAAAATAATAGCTAATTTTGAGTTTATTTGATAGTTAAAAAAATAATAAAAATTATAATATATCATGCCCCTGTTTAAATATAATTTTTATAACCAAATTGACTTTAATATTTTTTTGGAGACCATTTGGCATTAAACAAAAGACCAAATTGACCTTAGCACTTTTTTGAATATGTTCAGCTATATTGTAATTAAATTTTGTAATTTGATTTAACCGTTTTGACATTACTTTAAACCTATTAATTTTCATAATATTTATTAATTAATAAAATATTAAACTCAGAAGTGAAATTATTCTAAGATATTATTATTACAAGATTACAATATTGAAGTTAAAAGTTTCAATGAATTTTGAGTTTATTTGATTAGTAAAAAAATTATAAAAATTATAATATATTAAAATACTAAATTTTGAAATTTAAAATATATTTTAAATACTATTTCAACTATAGTGCAATTAAAATTATATTTTAATATAATTACAATATTTATCATGTAGTCTTAAAAATTTAAATTTATATTCGAATGTAATTATGACATTACATATCATACTACACCAAAATTATATTCGATTATAATTTAAGCATATGAGTTGTATGTAATACCGAAATTACATTCTAATATAATTTCAGTTTTGCTCGTTGCATATATATACTATTAAAGTTAGAAAAATATTGTAAATTAGTATTAATATTTTAAAATTTTCATTTGAATCTCTAAAATTCTGAAAATGCTAAAATTTTATTCTCTTTTTTAACATCTCCTCGTTTTTACTGATTTTTTTTATTTAATACCAAAAAATTGATCAATTTTTGATGAATTTAAATTATTTATATATTTTAAAAATTATTATATCTCTTTTATTTTATTATTTTTAAAAATATAATAAATTTAAAATATAATTTTCCTCTTTTTTCT
Organism: Apostasia shenzhenica; assembly: GCA_002786265.1. Taxonomy (NCBI): domain Eukaryota; kingdom Viridiplantae; phylum Streptophyta; class Magnoliopsida; order Asparagales; family Orchidaceae; genus Apostasia; species Apostasia shenzhenica. The sequence continues at coordinate 3,271,446 of KZ451905.1, forward strand.
TTTTGCATTAAAAATATAAATATTAATATTTTAAAAATTACAAAGTTAATAAATAGGAATAATTTAACAGTTAATTAATAAAAAATTAATAATTAGATCTTAGATTGAAATTATAAAGTTTTATCACTTCAAAGGTCTAAATTGATATTATTAAAACGTTTGGACTAATTTGAAATGACTGTCCGACCTCAGCCGCCGGATGCAATTTGCCCTTTTTTTTTAGGGTAACAACTTCTGCTTGTGGCGTTTCATTCGCACTTCTCAGTTCTCCCTTGTTTCATTAGCCGATTCCGCCTCCGTCTGAAGTCCGGTGATCTCTTCCCAATCTCCTTCTTTCTGCCCGGACAACCATGTCTACCGGCAGCCGGAGCACTCTCCCGGAGCTACTCCTTCTTCTCCTCGTACTCCTCTTCAGTGTGGTGCCTGGCTTCCTCTCTTCAGCACGGTTCAATGTCACCCATATACCCGGCTAGACGGAGAACTTCCATTCCGACTGCAGACAGGGTGAGTGTTTTGCGAATGTTTTAGTCGCTGTTCCTTCTCATGAATGATTTATTGATTTTTCATGGCGTCATCCTCGTTTATTAGTTCATCTTCAAGAAATCGATTCGTTCCTGTATTGCTTCTTTTGTGGGAAAAGCTATGTGACTGTTAATGAGGAGACCGGCGGTGTAACATCCGGTAAATTTAAATTTAGATTTTTGATTAATTAAATTTATTATGAGGAATTAATATTATTCATGAGAAATTAATTATTTAAGATTAAATATATGAAATATTAAATGTTGTTATGCAATTCAAAATTCAAAATGGCTGAAATTAATATTTAATTTAATTAAATCTGATTATTTAAAATTCAAATTCAATGAACTTAATTACCCATTAAATATTCATAACTGCCTCCTTAAATTAAGGCTAAGAAAAATTACAGAAATACCTCACAAATTATTATTTAGAGAGAGAAATAGAATTTCTCACACTAAACTGATTCAATTTCTTCTCCTCCCTTAACTGTCGTCGGCTTAGAGAGAGGAGAGCTGGGGAACGGGAACCACAACTCGCCGATAGTTGTAGGTGGGAGGTAGATGAGTGACAAGCGATGTTAGAACAGTGGAAGGGATGCTAGTCGATGCTGCCGCTACATCTGCAGTCACAATGGGGCCAAGGGTCCATGACGGCAGAGCCGAGGTCGCCCGTAACGACTGGCGCGACGTCAACATGCGGAGTGGCAGCGGCTGAAGCCTTGCAAGCACAGCTAACCGACATAGCTGCAGGAGGCAGTTGTTCGATTCTCATGGCCTGAGCCGTGACGAAGGTCCTTAATTTCTTTTGGAGGTTGCCTCCTTAGGAGTGGGCCATCTCCCCCAACACTTGTTGTAAGTCATCTACTACTCCTTGGATGTGTGCTACCTACTGGCCACGAGTGGAAGTAGTAGAATTATCAGTCCTCGCCTTATCGCGGGAGAGAGGCGCACAGATTTGGGTGAGACGGTTTGTCGGTCGCTTGGGATGCCGAGGAAGGAGCAGTGCTATGAGCATTCACCATCTTCTTCGATCTTGCATAAGGGCACCAAAGAATGTTAACGATGAAGATCAACTTTGAAGGGAGAGTACAAAGAAGAATGGGATAGATACATTGCAAAATGGTTAGTAATAGTAAAGATAATACAATGAAGATAAAAGGAGAGTAATTTAAAGTGGTTAAGAGAAGTTCTCTTGCATCCATGGGTTAGCCCAGGAAAAAGATTCCATTGAGATTGAAAGAGCCCTTGCTCTTCAAGTGGTTTTGGAATTAGCTAGGACTTTTGCCACCCTCTCCAAGTGATGGAAGGGAGATTTTATAGACATTCCTTATGCAAACTAGCTGGAACAGGTGAAATATCCATTTGTAACTGCCTGAGCGAAGTGGGCATTGTGGCATCTATTATGGAAAAAGTGCTCTACCGATTAGTGGTTGATGTGCCTGTAGGACGTCGCCACATTTCCCTCTTACCAATCTACCACGGTATTACGATGGTGAAAATTTCTTAGATGGGACATCCTGCCACCAAATGTATGAAGCGATCTGATAGGAAAAGTGGAGTTCATAGGGTAGTGAAGCAGGAACGGATAAGCTGGTGTGTTAAGTTGGCATTCGAGTTAAAGGGAGATCTGCTACCTCATGCAGCTGGTAGGGAATTGAGTGTCGTCCTTCCGAGGATGGCGTTGTAGCCTAACTTAGCTCTGATGACGGTGAAGTTCACCATGTTCATGGCGTAGCCGTTGTCATCGCTGAAGGAGACGGGCAAGGCAACGAATCCCAGCGGTTGAACCCTCTCTCCGGAGAAACTGAGTAAGGTGGTTCCAGCACGGAGGAGGTTTACCTCCTTGAGCCCCATCTGGTGGAAGGCAGATTCGAAAAGGATGTCGGCGGCACTCCCAGAGTCAAGGAGCACTCGTCAAACATCGCAATCAGCTATGCGGGCAACGACTACGATTGGATCGTTGTGTACATTGCCCTGATGGGGGAGATCCTCCTGGTAGAAGGTAAGTGGAATGGATGAAGAATGTTGCTCAGAGATACCGCCGACCTCGGCTTTTTAGCGGCGAGCAGTAGCAGGGTCAATGCTAAAGATGACATTGATCGTCCTGACGGCAAGGGGGTAAGGACACCCTTATTGGCTGGGACCTGGAGACGGTAAGGCTTTAGTAGGAGCCCCAGTAACTTTGGGGGCCTTTTCTTTCTGGGCAGCAGTGAAGGTCGGCGCCATCTGCATGAACTCTTCGAGCTTGCCCTGCTCTGCCAGTTTGTCAATCAGAGCTTTGAGGCCTCGGCACTTGTGAAGTTTGTGCCCGTAGTTCCCGTGGAACTCACAATAATTGTCGAGATCTACTCCGACTGGAGGCGTTGGCTTGGGTCCGGCAGGTCAGACCCAACCTTGTTTGACGGCCGTCGCATAGACTTCAGGAAGCGGCCGAGAGGACAAATGCTTCTGGTGCTGGATGTGTCGTGGCTTCCCTTCATCTCGACCATGACTTTTGGTTATATGTAACCTCGTGGCCGGGGATTCATCACCCCGATGTTTTCTCTTTCTCTTCTCCTGCTTGACTCCAGAAACATCTGGGGGAGAGGACTCGACATCCTCGTGGAGCATAAATTGGTTGGCTCTGGCCACCAGCTTTGGGTAACTCCGAGGCTTGGCCAGCTGCAGGGATTTAGACAGATCCCCCACCTTGAGTCCCCTCCGAAAATTGTACATGGCTACCGCAGGTCGACATCTTCAGCTTCTGCCGCGGCGGCAAAAAAGTGATTGGTGTAATCCCGGAGGCTTTCCCTCTCGCCTTGCTTAATGTTGGCGAGCACCATGTCGGAGATGACCATTCGGGTCTGACCGATAAAATGGGCGATCAGCTCCCATTTCAAGTGCTCGTAGGAGGAGATGT
>KZ451905.1:3302626-3317249 GCA_002786265.1 Apostasia shenzhenica
CTTACACTTTTGATTTTGACAATAAAAAAACTTTATTTTTGGTGAATATAACTATTTAATCTTTTGGTGCTTAAGTCTTTATTTTTAATTCAATTCAAGCTTGAATAGAAGTTTCTGAATTGAGCCATGAGTCAATTTTCTGATTCGAGGATTTTTTTGAATCGAGTTTGAGCTGATACCATATCAGATTGAGTTAGCTTTGATCAGATCGATTTTAAAGAAAAAAATATTATATAAATTTTAGATATATAAAATTAGTATGATACAAGTAAAATAAATAGTTTGACTTACGTAAAAAATAAATTACTTTTCTTTATGAAGCTAGGAGGTCAAATCTCCTTGGCGTTCATTATTTATTAAATCTTAAATAAATTTTAATATTAAAATTATTTTTTATTTATATTTTATATAAATTTTAAAATAAAAATTAATTTATTTAAAATTCTACAAAACATAATTTTATTTTAAATTTTTTACAAATCTTCAATATAAAAAATATCACAACACATTTTTTTTATCACAATTTAAAGTAACTTCACAAACAAACAAATTATAAAAATATATAAATTTTGATCACATAAATCTAAATATTAACATATTGGCGTAATTTATATTATAATTTAATTATGAGTAAATTACACTTGGGTCTTTATATTTAGATATATTATCATATAGGTTCACATTTTTAAAATTTTAATAATTGAATCCTTGAGTTTTAATATGACCGTCAAATGAATTTTTTAATTCTTAATTTTTAAAAAAATTCTTAGTTTATCTCCTCTCTCTCTCATCTCCTTAGCTCTCATTTTGACAACATGAAGACAGCAAAGTAGAGGTGGGGTATGCCTGCTAACACAGGGGGCACCTGCATGTCTTCTCCCTCTCTCCATCCCTATTCTCTTTCTCTATTTATCTATATATTTATGTATCTATCTCTCGCTAGTAAAATAGTTGATCATTGTCGAAAGAGTGACAGACTAAAATTTATGAAGAGAAAGAGCTAGAAGGGGGCAGGGAGTGGCCTGCCTCCCTCCACCCCTTCACTGGAGAGAGAGAAGCCGGATGGAAGGCATCTCTGCACTCTGTCAGAGAGAGAGAAAAGATAGGGTAGAATAAGAATTTAAAAAAAAAAATTAAAAAATTTATTATTATATTAAAATTTAAGAATTTAAATATTAAAATTTTGAAAATATAAAATTGTGCAGTAATATAATTTAAATTCAGAAAGTGAGTGTAATTTATTCAAGCGTTTAATATTAAACATAATTTTCTATCACCTGATACCAACATTTAAGTGATTATAAATCACATGAATTACCTATTGTTTAAATTTCAAACTTTTTTTAGTTTTAACAGCTTTTAAAATCAAAATATTAAATATTTTGTTCACTTAAAATAAATTTTTTGGTCAATAAAATCAAAATTATAACAAGTAAAACGCCATTTTGTAAATATAAGTAGATCCAATGCCCATGGGGTTGATAACGAGTCTAGTTCAAGAGAATTTATCTCAACTCAAACTCAATGATTTTAAATTTGAGTCGAGTTTGATTCAAGTTAACAAAAATCTAGTTGATTTCAAGTCAATTTTCAAGATAAATCGAGCTTAATTTTTAATTTTTCATTTATTTAAAAATTATTTTAAACATAATATATTAAATTTATATTTTTTACTTAAATATATATTCATTAATATTTATGTACTCTTTTTAATATATATATTTTGTTCGGCTTATGGACATATATGTAATATTTTGAAATATATCTGAAATACTTACATGTATATAATTGTATAGATATCAAGTTAAATTATTTTTTTTGATCAAATTATTTTTAATATATAAAAAATTTGAGTTAAATTTAAATCAAATAAAATAAAATCGATTTTCAAATTTTGAGCTGTCAGAATTTTGCTCACCGTTAAGTCATGTGCACAGCGGAGCCCTGGCAATTATTTAAACGCATAGAAAGTTTTCGGAGGATATTCGTGCGGGCAGCAGACCGAAAATCAAAAATTTTCTCCAAAATCCCCGAGTTATAGTTCACCCATTTTGACGGTCGCATACTCTCCGCTGTGCGGCAATTCGCATAAACAAAATAAAGCAAACCTTTATGCGGAATCGATGGCGACGCTGGTGCGCGTTTAAGTTATGGTAATGCTGATTTTCATCTTTTAGTCATTTAATAATAGATTTAATTAAAAGTTTTTTTTAAAGAAAATATTTAATTAAACGCTTTGATAAAAAAAAAAAACCCATCCGAATTATATATTAAAATTAACAGGAAAATTCAAGTCTGCCATTGTAAACCAGACATTTGAACCTTATAATTCAAACATTTTATCAATCATCGTTAGTTTCATTTAGAAAATAATTAAACATTTTTTTTAGAATTTAAATAAAATTAAATAAAAAATTTCATTGCTATATTTTAGAAATTCAGGTTCAAAATAAACAGAATCGAATTCAAAGTTTAAAGCGATTTCAGATAAGTGAAGTAGTTTCAAACTTAAATTCTATTTCGATGAAAAGTATCTTGAAACAAGTTTTGAATCGATTTTTGTTTGGATGAATATTAATTTAGAAATCACTTCATCTCACAATGAAGTCTAAAAAATAAAATTTATAATAAAAGTAAATAAAAAATATTTATTCAAAATTTTATAATTTATTTGAATATTTATTAATTTAAAATTCTCAAGAGAATATATATCAAAATTTGAGATATTTAAGGGATGTGATTATGAGTCAAAAGATAATTTGTTATTATTTTTAAAATTTTAAATTTATTAGATTTAATTATCGATTAATTTTAGCGCTGAGAGAAAGACCAAATTTATCCTCACATATATTTTTCTAAAAATCTAGTAATAAAGAAGAAGTGATCGAGAGTCTGAAACCACTGTTTTGGTAGTTTCGGCTTCATGGCCTCGAAGCCGTTTTACACTTCTAAAACGGATTTAGATTTATGGGATGAATTAGAATTGTTTGACTAATTAATTTTATTAAATCGACTTTGTCTCACTTGAAACTGCTTGAAGCGGTCAATCAAAAGGCCCTTAAGTGCCTATTTGAAAAATATTTAAAAGGCGAACCTCCTCTATATTGTCCTATAATTCGAGGGACCAAAAAAGAGAGAGAGTTCTAGGAGACAGCATCGCGCAAAGAGGTATGCCTGTTAGTGGAGGCTTAAGAGAGAGAGAGAGAGAGAGAGAGAGAGAGAGAGTAAGAGAGTTCGGGAGATCCAGAAGAGCACACAATAATTTAAGGTGGTTCAGGGTGGAAGTCCACTACGTCCACCGAGCGATCAGTGAAGGGATTTCACTAGAGAAAAAGGGTAGCCGCGAAGGCTTAATATAATGCTTGTAAAATAGAGAGAAAAGGAGCTCCTCAATTGATGTTCTAATACAATGAGAATGAGAGAATTAGGATAGCTACTTGCATCCTGATCTGTAATCTTAGATCCTCCTTGGTCTGATCTTTAGTCTGTCCTTCTCCCTTCCTCCATAAAGACTGTTCAGAGGTATTTGTAGGCAGCGGATAGTGCAGCTTTATCCTAATTTTTCGCAGAAAAGGAGGTGAACAAGTTCTGAGTTCGCGTCGTTTGTTAGCAAAAGGAGGATGCTAACTTTTAATATTGGTACTACTTCTGGGGATCCGTGACAGCTGGGGCATGCGGACCCTTGATTTGCGGGTCTGGAAAAAGTGTCTTGTATGGGAAACGGTGCGGTCGGACCAAGCTTGATTGTGATAGATACCGCTTTGTAACAATGAGGACGATGTTACCAGGGATGGTCCTGGCTCATCGTGGACGAGGCTTAGTTGAACCCTCGTGTCCGAGGTTTGACCGAGGTCTGACATGTGAGAACAAATAGATGGATTAGTTAAAAGAAATGAAGGCTGAAAGCCAGCTAGGCGCCACGTGTACGACATGGATGCAGCGCTGGAATCATATATTAACAGTAGATAAATTACCCTAAATAGGGCTGAGATTGTTGTTCTTAATTTTTCAGCAATGGTGAGATGTTATGCTTTTATTTTTACCAATTTGAAATGATGATTTTATGTGTAGGGACTCAGACTCGAAAGTATTTTGATATCTTAGGCCCTGTTTGATATCTGATTCAAATTCAAAATAACTAGAATTGGATTCAACTCTTGAAGTGGCTTTGGATAAGTGAAGTTGGTTCGCTTGAAATTATGTTGTAAATGGTTTCGGTTTTTGTTGCATCTGGATTCGCGATCGGTCATCTGGACCACACACGTGGAGGCTTACGTGTCACCAGCGACACGAACGCTCGGTGTCGAACATGATGAGGTACCACCCCGAAGAAAAGACGCCGAACAACAACGGTTAGAACTGACAGGCGCCTGGCATGGTAACGGTGACCATACTGCCTTCAAAAAGTAGGGACCCTCCCGCCGTCAGGCAGTATCATCCGTACGAACATCGTACAACATAGGCCAGGGAGTGGCCTTCGCCGCCTTACGGAAGTTGATGGCCTAAAACCCACTCTGCTGAAGTGACTACACAGTAAATCAGACTATATATATAGCACTGTAACGGGAAAATGGGGCTCTCGGATTTTTTAGGCTTATCTCTCTCTCTCTCTGCCGGGTGCCCTCACGCAGGATCAGACTCGATCCCTCCAAACACCCATGGAAGATACTCATGGCGAAAATATTCCGCCACCAGGCGAACAACAGGCAGCACGCCCACCCCTGGACGATCTTGCCAGAAACGACCGACAGCTTCAGACACTTACAAGCACGGTCTCCACCCTTACGCTAACGATGAACACCTTCCTCGCCAACCTACCGACCTTTCCCCAGCTGCAGAGACCCCTTCCTCTGGCTCTACCCCTAGAAGGCCCGCTTCCACAGCCGGGTGCAGAACGCGTCGAACTGCCCACTGAGGAGACAAGCACCCATGCTGCCGCCAAAAGTCGGCCCGAGGTGTACCCTCCGGCTCCCCTGGTGGATACAATTTTCTCGCCTGCCATAATGGCGGCACCGGCACCGCGCACTTACAAGGCTCCCAGGGTCGGCGACTACGACAGCCTCACTGACCCGGCCCAACACGTGAAGCCCTTCGAGAACGCCCTGGCAATGAACGACCCTGTCTCAGACGCCTACAAGTGTCGTCTGTTCAGGAACACACTAACGGGCCTTGTGTTGGATTGGTTCGACGAAATTCTCCCAGGGCTGCATCCAAAGTTTCATGCAGTTCTCCGAGCAGTTCCGGACCAGATTCAGAATCTCAAGGACCACCTCCCGAACAATCCATGAGCTGTGCCAGATACGGAAGGCTCCCGACAAATCGCTATGCAACTATGTGGACAGATTCTTGAAGATTAACGCCGAGACGAAAGACACTACAGACGACAGATCGACCATGATCTTCGTCCACAGCATTATGCCCGGGGAGTTGTACGACTCTTTCGTCGATGACATGCTGAAGACGCTTATGGAGGCAAGGGCTTACGCCGAAAAATGCATCCATCTCGAGGACGCCAAGGACCTCAAGGCGAAAGCCAGGCAGGAGGCCGCTTCGCCCCAGAAAAAGAAGGGAGAGACTCCGAAGACGGACTCGAACACGCCCAGGAGAAGCTATCGAGACCGGAACTTCTAACCCTCCCACGGGAAGCGCAAATTAGATGGTGATTCCCCGCGTCCGGTTACGCCGGTCTACATCATCGAAGAAATCTATTCGATCCTCAGCGATAAGAACTTCATCAAGAGTCGCGGAGAATGCCAGCCACCTCAACCTGGCGAGGATTCCACGAAGTTTTGCAAGTTTCACCAGCGTTACGGGCATCTCCTCTTCGAGTGCCGCTCTTTTCGGGCACTCGTCAATGAATACATAGAGAACGACTACATCTCCGGCTACAAAAATTAGAGGGGCCCCTGCCGAAGGCGGTGCGGCCTCTTTTTCTATGTGACGGCCCCCCGGCGGTCGGCTCTCTGACTCCCACAGCGTCAAAAGCCAATGGCAAGAAGGCCGTCCTGTCCATCTTCGGTTACGACAATGGTCTCAGAGCCCAAAAATACCGAGAGGTATGCGCAGTCGAACTCCCCCCTCTTTTGCCTGACATCGTCTTCACCGCAGAAGACCTTCCCAGAGGAGGGATAAACCGCGATGACCCCATAGTTGTCATCGCTGAGATCGGAGCTTGTGATGTCCACCGAACCCTGGTCGACACCGGCAGTTCGGTCGACATACTCTATCTCCGCGCCTTCAAAGAGACGGGCGTCGGTCCGTGCAAGCCTCTCCCCCCATCCATGACGATCTCCAGCTTTTCCGGCGACGTCTACCGACCCGCAAGATATGCCACCCTGCGTGTCGCTCTCGAAGAGGGTCCCAGAAGGTAGGTGAAGGAGATCGACTTCATCATCATGGATGCTCCCTCTGGCTACAACGCAATCCTAGGACGCCCTGCAATGGTGGCATTCCAAATGGTTGCGTCCACCTACCACATGTGTGTGAAGTTCCCCACGCTGTTCGGCATCGCTACTATCAGGGGGGACAAGGCCGGCACCAGGAAATGTTTTGAAATAAATGCGCACCTCCACACAGACCACCTGGATCCCAGGGACCACGCCTTGCCACTAGTCCAACAACATGACCATGTAACTGTCGCTGACGGAAAAACTGTAATAATTTCTAGAGACTTTCCTGATAATGAAAAGCCCGTTCTGGCGGCTCTACTTTCTGAGTATTTCGATATATTTGCTTGGGAACCTAGTGACATGCTAGGGATAGATAGGGGGTAGCCATACATCGGCTAAGCCTCAAGCTAGGAGCAACTCCCGTCAGACAGAAGAAGAGGAGTTTTGGTGGTGAAAAACAACGAGCAATTCGGGAAGAGGTCGAAAAGCTCCTGGCCGCCGAATTCATCAAAGAAATCACCTACCCATCATGGCTCGCAAATGTGGTGGTGGTAAAAAAGAGTTCAGGAAAATGGCGGATGTGCGTGGACTTCACAGATCTAAACAAAGCCTGTCCGAAAGATTTCTATCCATTACCAAAAATTGACAGGCTCATCGATTCTTCGGCAGGGTACTCAATGATGAGTTTCATCGACGCCTTCTCAGGTTACCATCAGATCCGAATGACCAAAGATGACGAAAAGCACACCTCATTCATCACTGACCAAGGAACCTTCTGCTATAAGGTGATGCCTTTCAGCTTGAAAAATGCGGGTGCGACCTATCAACGCATGATTGACACCGTGTTCAAAAAGCAGAGAGGGCGGAACATAGAAGCATACGTCGACGATGTGTTGATAAAGAGCAAGTGTGTGAAGCAGCACATCGAAGACCTTCGTGAAACACTTGACACTTGCTGAACCTACAATATCAAGCTCAACACCCTCAAAAGCATCTTCAGTTCGTCATACGACAAATTCCTGGGGCACATGGTGTTGACTAGAGACATTGAGGCGAAACTTGGGAAGATTCAGGCCATACAAGAGATGAAGCCACCTCAAACGGTTCAGGACATACAGAAATTGAACGGAAGGGTCACGGCGCTAAGCAGATTCAAATCAAAATCAGGCGAACGCTGCCTCCCTTTCTTCAAGATTCTTCAAGGCGAACACTAGACATGGAATGAGGACTGTGCGAGAGCTTTCCAGTCATTAAAAGAGTACTTGTTGTCGCCACCGCTATTCTCCGCCCCAATCCAGGACAAAGATCTCCTCCTCTATCTCAGCGCTACCGATAATTTAGTATCGATAGTACTTGTTCGAGAAGAGGCTGACCGACAACACCCAATCCACTATATATCAGCCACATCCTTCACGGCGCCGAAGTGAGGTATCCTCCCCACGAAAAATTCTCTTTTGCGCTGATCTCTGCAGCCTGCAGGTTATGCCATTACTTTCAAGCTCACCCCGTCAAGGTGATGACGGATCAGCCCCTCTGGAGAATACTCCACTCCCCTAAAATCTCCAGAAGGATGCAGAAGTGGGCAGTGGAGCTCTCTGAGTTCGACATCGACTTCCTCCCACAGACAACCACGAAGAGCCAGGCACTAGATGACTTCGTCGCCGAACTGACAATAGTCGAACAGCCCAAAATTCCTTAAAAACCATAGCCTTGGATCCTCCACGTGGACGGGTCCTCCGGCGAGCGCATCCAAGGAATCGACATTGTCCTCACCAGCCTGTAGGGAATTCGACTTCAGAGATCAAGAAAGATACACTTTCTCGTTATGAACAATCAGGCTGAATATGCGGCCCTCACTGTCGGGCTCAAATTCGCCAAAGGACTCAGAGCGCGACACCTCCATGTCTACAGCGACTCCAAACTAATGGTGAACCAGCTAACAGGATCCTACCAGACAAAGGACGAAGTGCTCAAGAGGTATTCCCAGCTTGCCAAAACTCTCCTCCAACATTTTGCCCAGGTTTTTCTGTTTCACATTTACCGCGAGATGAATTTGCTGGCGGACGAGCTCGCCAAAGAAGAAAGCAACGGCGGAATGAACATCCTCTTCCCCGCATTCGAAGACCCTGAGGTCTTCGACATCGATTCTAACCCAGAAAGCTGGATGGATGATATAAAACATTACCTCCAGACGGGCGAGCTCCCAAACGATAGGCGTAAGGCTCGAAGGCTCTGAGTAAGAGCCGCCAGGTACACCATATCCCAAGGTCAATTATTTAGGAGATGCTATTCTTCACCCCTAGCCAAATGCATCCGTGAATAGGACTCGAGAACCATACTCGAACAGATCCACGCCGGAGATTGCGGAACCCACGTCGCGGGAGCAACCTCACCCTGCAAGTCCTGCGCCAAGGATATTACTGGCCGAACCTCCAGAGGGATGCCAGGAAATTCACCCAGAAGTGCCCCTAATACCAGATCTACTCGAACATTCCTAGGCAACCGGCGGCTCCACTGTACCCCATAATTAGCTCTTGGCCCTTTTTGATGTGGGGCCTCGACTTCTTAGGACCATTCCAGAAGTCCGGAAAAAACCTGCGCCACGTACTGTTGGCAACGGACTACTTTTCGAAATGAGTCCAAGCGAAGGCAATGGCACAACCAACGGGCGCGGGTGTCAGAAACTTCATATGGACACAACTCGTATGCAGTTTCGGCGTCCCCCTCTCCCTAATCTGCGATAATGGAACCGCCTTCACTAGCCGAGCAGTCCGAAACCTATGCTCCGAAAACCTTATCAACCTAAGCTTCGCATCAGTTCGACACCCGCAATCGAACGACCAGGCAGAGGCTTTGAACAAAAACTTCCTCAACACCCTAAGAAAGCAGATTGACAATATTGGCTCATCTTGGGCAGCCGAGCTCCCGGCAGCTATTTGGGGACTCAACTGTACACCAACAACAACAACGGGTCAAACGCCTTTCTCGCTTGTTTTCGGGGGGGAAGCTCTCATCCCAATCGAGCTAGACATCAACTCCCCCCGAGTCGAACACGCCAGCAGCTTCGACCCACCCACACTTCCTGAATGTCAATAACAAAATGAGGATGCGAGGAGACTCGAGCTTGACCTCCTCGAAGAAAACAGGGAACTGACAGCTTTTCGACAAGCAGAACACAAACAAAGGATCGAAAAGTACTACAACAAGCACGTCCACATTAGACCATTTCGACAAGGCGACCTAGTTTTGAAAGTAAAAAATACCGCTGGCCGAGACATGACACCAGGCAAGCTCAACTCTAAATGGGAAGACCTTTTCATCATCCGCAACGTGCTCGACCCCAACACCTACAAACTATCAAGGCATGATGGGACTCTCCTTCCAAGGACTTGGAGTGGCAACGACATCAGGAGATTTTATTCATAAAGCACTTGTAATTCACATTGTTTTATGAAGACAAGTCTTTCGGCGACTGGCAGTAAAGGGCACTCCCATTCTCGAAGTCTCAGGCATAAAATCCTAACTTAGCGCCAAGGCGACTGAAAGTCAAGGGCACTCCCCTTCTTGAAGTCTCTAGCGTAAAATCCTAACTTAGCGCCAAGAAGACTGGCAGTCAAGGGCACTCCACTTCTCGATGTCCCTTGGCCTAAAATCCTAACTTTAGCGCCAAGGCGCGACTGGCAGTCAAGGGCACTCCCCTTCTCGAAGTCCTAGGCCTAAAATCCTATCTTAGCGCCAAGGCGACTGGCAGCCAAGGGCACTCCCCTTCTTGAAGTCTCTAGCCTAAAATCCTAACTTAGCGTCAAGGCGACTGGCAGTCAAGGGCAGTCCCCTTCTCGAAGTCCCAGGCAAACATACCAAAAAGCCAAAATTTCACAAGCAGAAATCTAGTGCAAAATAAAAACAGAACTTTGCATTACAAAATCTGCTTTACAAAAACTTCTTTACATATCACTATCTCTTCTCGAAATCTCAGAATTAGAATCCACCACAAGGTCAGCACCTGGAGTTCGCAGCACATCCTGCACTGGATCCCGTGAGCGAAGCGGAGAAATAACTAAGGGCCCTTCTGAAGTTCCCTCTCCGCCGGCGGCACCCTTAGCTCTCTCCATTTCAGCTTCAGTAGGGGGAATGACAACCTTCATGTTCGAAACGAAAGCGAACATCTGCCCCATCCTCTCCACTGATATCTTGAAGAAAGGACACTGGTACGAGTAGCTTTCTGAAAGAATACACTCATTCATGTTCAGCCTTTCGAGATCCTCTCGGCTCACTTGTCCCCGGTCAAGGAGAGCTGAGCCGAGCATGTTCAAAAAACTCTCTCTAGTGACTCCTTAATAAGCGCCTTGAATTCAAGGGGCTGGCAGAATTCGGCGACCGCTTCCTTCCGAGTCTCTTCGGGAGTTTGCTCAAGTGTCTCCTCCAAAAGTCTCTGAAGTTCAGCTTCCCGGCGACCGGATCCTCCAAACCTTGCATCGCCAAACGGAGACGCTTTTCGGCAAGACGATGCCGATGCTCCGACTCCAAATACAGAAGCCCGTTTTCCTTCGCTTTCCTCTCTTGGGCCAAGGCTTCCTTTGTGAGCTGCTCCACTTAACGCCTAACCACATCCAACATTTCGGCAGCCCGAGCACCAAGTCTGGTCACCGAGTCCGACTGCCCTTCGGGAACAACTGTTGGAGGCTCATCCCGAACACCGTCCCTTGACTCTTCGACGCTCGGGCCAATAGAATTCGGTCCTTCGGCGCCAGAGCCCATCCCATCTTCACGCCTCCTGCATTGCTCTTCGGGATCGTCGCTGACCTGCACGTCATCTATGTACGCAGGTCATCGAAACCCTCCTCGAAAATAAGAGGCGCCGCTGAAGAAACTCTCTCCGTCGACCATCCAGGAATGGCTCGTCTTTTTTTAGCCGGAAGACGAGATGGCCCCGGCCGATAGTGGGGGACCCTTTTGTTCCCTATCTGCTGAATTCAGAACCAGCCCAATTCGAGCTCTGGCTGACCTGCAAACAACACATACGAAGTCAGGACCGAGAAGAAAGAAAAGGGGGCAACTGAACCTTACCTGTATAAGCCTGCACGTCATCCTCAAGTTCGCGCAAATAGTCTTCTGCATCATGTATGCGCTTCCGAATCTCATCCACTTCCCGAAAGCGTGGATCCTCAAAACCAAGCCCCTCTCCAAAAAACTACGCCTCGCCAACTCTCCGCGGACTTGCATAACTCACTCCATAGGGATCGATGAAGAAGAACCTCTTATACCAGTTTGCGAAGCCGGTAGCCCTAACCTTGAACACCTGACAGTACCTTCCCTTCAGAGCGAAACATCCATGCAGCCGAGGGATCGCCTCCCACCGAAAAACTGCCTTGAAGATGTCAATATCCCAAGGGATCCTCCGGCGTCGCAGCTCCTTGATGAGACAATAGATCATGGTGACGACGTTCGGCGGGAGCTGCACTGGAACGATACCAAAGTTGTTGAAGATGTTCACGAACTCCGGCTGGAAAGGGAGAAACAACCCGTCGCGCAGGTGGTGAAGACATACCGCTATCCTCCCTTCCGGCAAGGTCACAAACCTCATCCCTGCCGACGGATACTCTAACACAACCTCCGGGTTCCTCCCCCACACCTGCATCACCTCTGCCTCGAAGGTGCGCGGAGGAAGGACATAGAACTCTCCCCGAAGAGCATGATAGTCGCTCCACATTTCCTTCGCTCTGCTGCGCGACTTCTTAACCATCTTGGATCCAGGAGTGACGCTAGTAGGGGCCCATGATCAGACCATGACCCCTTTTATAGCTCTGAACCCCGACGATTCCACTCCCTGAGGCCTACCTAGACTGTCTAAAAAGATCAGCCTACCTGGCGCACGCGCCTCACCTCGTTTCTCTCAACGGTCACTTCAAGATTAAAAAAAAGAAAGGAGAGAGAAAGGCACATTCCACGAACAAACGTTCCATTAAAACATTTATCTTACATTTCGTAAATACAAAAAAAAGGGGAAAAGGCTCCTTAAGGAGAGTGCCCAAACTCTGACTCCGCGAGTAGACCCCGAACTGCTCGCGCAAACTCTTTTCGACGGCGGTTCTCTTCTTCCAGCTCCATGACTCGGGCCACCAGCGCCGCCTTTTCCTTCTTCAGATCCTCGATTTCGGCGACCGCAGCCTCCAAGTCGCCCTCAGAGCGAACGCACTTCAACTCCAAGTCTATGATCGCCTTCTCCGCCTCAGATGGCTCCAGTCTCCGAAGAAGGGAAAGCATTTCCTCCATCTTCTCCTCGAAGACTGCAGCTTGACCTCTGCTAGCTAACCGTTTTTCGACCTGGTCAAGGTGTGAACAGATACTGCGCGCTCGAACTGCTGGAGCTAGGTCCTCTCTGGCCGCCTCCTGACGAGATCTCCGGACCGGCAGAAGGGGCTGAAGGGGATGAGACAGGGGTCAAAGCGCTTCGCTCCCGCAACGGCGCATCCTGGGCATCAGTAGGCAGAGCAACAGGATGATTTCCCACGTCTTCCCTTCCCGGCAGCACTTCGTCGTCAGCCACGATGTTGACGCTCTCCGCCGGAAGGACGGATCGAGCGCCGCCTTGAAGAGATCTGGGAGCCGCGCGCGCGCCCTCCCCTGCATTGGAGAGGCGGATTCTCGATCTTTTCGACGCCTCCTCGCGAACAGACGGCCGCCTGGCGCTCCCCGGATCTGGCTTGGCAGAACCTCCAGCTTCAGGAAGCTCGTCCTGAACAAACCCAGCGACGCCTGAGAACATGGCTTTGAATGCCAGCTCTCCTGGCATCAACAGGAGAACTGTCCGATGCTCCACAGGTATTTATAGATTCCACAAACCCACGTGGCACCCGGGCACGCGCATCAATGCGCTTCGCGATTATTAGGAGGACATGTTGCATCTGGATTCACGATCGGTCATCTGGACCACACACGTGGAGGCTTACGTGTCACCAGCGACACGAACGCTCGGCGTCGAACAGGATGAGGTACCACCCCGAAGAACAGACGTCAAACAACAACGATCAGAACTGACAAGCGCCTTGCAAGGTAACGGTGAACATACTGCTTTCAAAAAGTAGGGACCCTCTCGCCGTCAGGCCGTATCATCCGTACATCGTACAACATAGGCCAGGGAGTGGCCTTCGCCGCCCTACAGATGTTGATGGCCTAAAACCCACTCTGCTGAACTGACTACACAGTAGATCAAACAGACGGTGTCTTCCAAAATTGAGAAAGTCCTCTACATATATCGCACTGTAACGGGAAAATGGGGCTCTCGGATTTTTTAGGCTCTCTTTCTCTCTCTCTCTGACCCCCTCAGCTGGGCCAAGCAGAAGCTCCCCAGCTCTCACTGTAACCGAAGAAAAGATTGATTTTAGTGATTTTTGAAGCCTCCTCGAAAGGAGCCGTGGTTTTTCCGCTTAGCCGGTTTTTCACGTAAAAAATCTGATTGTTTCTCGTTTAAACAGTTTCATAGATTTAAACATAGTTTGAAGTTCTTTTTTTTTAGATACGACTTTATTTAATAGAAAAAAACTGAAGCCGCTTTTTTTTGTCTACCAAACAGGCTCTTAATGTCAAGAGCAGCTTAATTTTTTTTGTTTAGTTAGAATTCAACTCAATCTTAAATTAATTAGCGGAATTTATTGTAAATTATATATATATATATATAACTGCACTTTTGCTTGAAATATTTGCTGTCAGTAATTATAAGAAAAATTATGAATATCATGTACTTTAATCATATTCAAAAAAGGTTCATATGATGAGCTTGTTTGTTAATTTATTATTGTATGTGATAATTATAAATTTCGCATTCAAGAAATCAAATGTACCATAGCTACAATATGCATAATATTCAAATCGAATATAAAATTTGATTGTGTCATGGTACATTAGGGTTCGATTTATGACCGGTGATAGAATATATATTATCGAGTTTAATTAAATCTCTCTTCTAGTAGACTATAAATTGATTACCATAAATATATATTTTGTGCGCATTTACATGTACACTATTTGGAAAAGGTATATTTACCTATATATCATTTAGATTTTTAAATTTACTTATATATCACTGTTTTAATTTTTTATTTACATACTTATCATTTGAATAATAAAATATTCATAAAACTATAATTTGAATTAAAATATTTGCTATGAAAAATTTAAAATGTATTATGATATATATAAGTAAATTAAAATATTTAAGTTATAAGTAGGTAAAT
>KZ451906.1:3200-24817 GCA_002786265.1 Apostasia shenzhenica
AAATCATCCAGTCTATCCTCTTCTATTGTGTCTTCAACGTTCATATCAATATTCAGATTAACTGTTGAAGAACTTCTTGGTCTGTTAATATTTTCAATTCTTGGAGCTTCCCCATGCCAAATCCACTGTTCATAGGTCACGTCAATTCCGTGAAAGAAAATGTGATCTTTCACTGTAGATGCACTGAAAAGTTTTATATTACCACATTTTAAACACGGACATCTCATATTTTTTTGAGAAGAAATTGAATTATTCAATGCAAACTCTATGAAGTTTTTGACTCCATTGCTATATTCAAATGATCGTCTATCCATTCTCATCCATGACCGGTCCATTGGTTAATTTCCTGTAATAATTACACATATATACACATATATAACATAATCTAGATTATTACTTTTAAAAATGATAAATTTTAAAAATATATTTTAAATAAAAAGAACACAAAATTAAAAAATATATTCAAACATCACTTGGCAGTCACTCTTTACCATTTTTGATCACGAGTTATCACATAATCTATTTAAAGGACTTAATCTTCTAAAAAAATAAAAAGTTGTCTACTCATATCAACTCTAACCCAAACTACTTTGCTACCATGTATACAAATCTAACTCATCAAACTAATTAGTAAGTGGTTCAAACTACAACTTGAATCTAGTCGATCGACTATTGTTAGCTAGGTTGAACTGAACCCGGAATCTAGTGATATATATAAACACTGAAACATCTGTTAGCAGCAATCAAAAGGCTCACTGAACATAAATCAGGCTATTCATTCGCTAAGATCAAATGCATGATTCTATTGAAGTCTATGGGAGGGTTGAAAGGAAGTAAAAAGAAGTAGAACAATAATAAAATGAAGAAATAAATTCAAAAAATATCAATATGTTACATGAGGGAACAACACAGTGAGTTTTAAGATTTACCGAAGAAATGAAGTAACCGTCGACGGTATGGAGTGGTCGGCAAGGAAGGATCAACAGCGAAGTAGAGTCCTCAGTAAGTAGGTAGCTGCACTAGTGCAAAAATCAGAGAACACGAGGGAATGACAGTGAGTTAAAAAATTTACTGAAGAAATGAAGTGACTGTCGGTGGTGTGAAGTCGACAATGAGGTGGAGTCGTTGGCTAGGAATGATGAACAGCGAAGTGGAGTCATCGGCGAGGAATGATGAACAGCGAAGAGGAGGCCACTCGATCGTCGGCAAGCTATACGCTAGTGCAAAGTATAGAGAGTGAGACGGACCCGATCGACAAGGCCAGATCTGTATTTTAGGGCAGTTTTTTTTACAGCAGTTGACCAAGTCAACTGCTGTAAAAAATCGCGCCATCCTTTTTTAAAGCGGTTGATTTGATCAACCGCTTTGTAATATTCGTTGTATAATGCATATGTTCTTCTAGTGAATGATACTACTATTTAATATTTTTATAATGTATTTAACTAGAATATTAGTATTTAGATATCAATTTATTATATATCAATACATTGTAACTTAATATTCACAATTATATAATTTATATTTCGTATATTAATGTATTTAAATTTAAAACATATATTTAGAAACCAGTTTGATGCATATCAATATATTTGAAATGAATAATAATAATTATACAATTATTCATTATTATATCATTGAATTTAAGCTAAATCACAGAATATTAATAGTTATATTACTATTCGTTTATTTTTTAATGTATTTAAATAAAATACTAATATTTAGGCATCCATTTATTATATATCAAGGCATTTTAATTTAGTACTCGCAATTATACAATTTATATTTATTATGTCAATATATTTGAACTAAATATATATTTAGAGATCGATTCTATATATTTCAAGGTATTTTAACATAACATCAGTAATTATTCAAGCATTTAATAGTATATCGATGTATTTCAACTGAATAAATAATTTTATAGAATAATTTGTTACATATCAATGCATTTGAGTTGAACAATGACAATTATAAAACTATTGATTATTATATCGATGAATTTAAGTTAAATATATATATTTAGAGATTGATCTAAAACATTTCAAGTTATTTTATCTATTCAATGATTTTTTAATATATTCAAATAGAATACTAGCATTTAGGCATTAGTACTATATATCAAAGTATTTGAATTTAGCACTTGTAATTACATAACTCATATTTATTATATATATGTATTTAAACTAAACACACACATTTATAAACTGATTTAATGAATATCAAAATGTTTTAACTTAATATTAGTAATTATATAATTATTTGATAATATATCAATATATTTTAACCTAATATACATTGTTAGAGATTAATTCATTACATGTCAATGTATGTGAACCAAACAGTGATAACTATATAACTATACAACTATATAGTACTATATAACTATAATTTTCATCTTGGTTTTTTGAGCCACAGTAATCTGATTAGTAGCTAAGAACAAGATGAATTATTGAAATTGTGTGATAATATTATTCTCTAATTTTAGAGATTAATTTATAGATATAAATTTACGATTTTATATTTAAATATAAAAATAATTAATTGAAATATACTTATCTAAAATAAAAATGTATACGCTGAATTTGTATTTTCGTGTAGAATTTCAACTATCATATAAATTATATTTAATAGTTATATTTGAATAAAATTTTATTCAGTAATTTAGAAGTTATATAAATTATATTAAAATATAATTTTAAGAATTCGGATTATATTATAAAAATTTTAATTGTATAAATAATATTTGAATATAATTTCTAAGATTTTGAACGTAAAAATTATATTCAAATATGAGTTTAAACATAAAATTTCACACAAAATTATTTATATTATATTCAAAAATAATTTCAAATCTAAAATAAGATTTCATTTATATAATTAATATCGAGTATAATTTCAAATATATTACATAAAAAATTATATTCAAATATAATTTCAGCGTCATGCATAATATTAAACTCATATTTGAATATAATTTTGAATTGAATATAATTTTGAAGAAATATGATATGCAATATTATAATCGTATTTAAATACTATTTCAATAATCAAATTTGAATATAATGTTACTAATACTATTCAAACTTAAATGTAATTTAAGATTTTTAAAATATTTAAATTTTTATATTTTTTATCTGTTAAATAAACGCAAAATTACTTAATCTTTTGAAGTACTAACCATTGTAAGATCGTTTAATAATATCTAACAGTAATTTTATTTTAAAATTCATTTATCATTTTATTAACTAATAATATATCAATAATTCATAAATAAATTATAATTATAATAAATAAATTAGTGGGATCAAAATAAATATAATATAGGTGCTATGTTGTTAATAATATATTTAAAATTAATGTGATTATATTAATATCAAAATAATTGAATTAAATTAATATATTGAAATATAATGTAACAAATATATTACGCATATTAAGAAATATAAAGTCAATTTGATTTTTGATTTGATGTCAAACAATTACCAAAAAATTATAGAAAATTTTATTAATATAAATATATCTAAATAGAATTATAAATTAAGTTTTAAAATCTGGTGATCTGTTTCAACCGAATCCACCGAAATTCAACTCTCAAAAATTTAAATAAATTTTTTATAATTTTAATTAATATATTTCATAACATCTTATAATATTTACATATTATATATTTTTAATTATTAAAAAGTAATATTTAATAAATATCATTAATAAATTTAATTTTATATTTATAAAATTTAAATAATTTATAAAAAAATTAAAATAATCAAGACCATCGAAAGTTAGTAAAACTGATATTTCTATCTAATAATCGAAACTATTTTGAAATGAGCCCTCCGTTTCTATGATCAGTTCTTATGAATACCTTAACTTAGAACTTCAAATAATAAGAAAAGTAACATTTATACGAGTTCTCAACTTAAAATTAGTCCTCCAAATAGAATTCGCACAAATTAATTTAATATTTAAAATAAATCATCAATTTTTTTTCAATTCTTATACAATTTTTTTTTTAAAAAAAATTATTTCACATCCTACTTAATTTTATTTTAAAATTTTCACAAATCTCAAAATAAAATAAAACCCTCTCACACAACTCCAATAACTATTCAATAAATTTATCAATTATAATTTAAGCTTTTAATTTATTAAATTACCTAAAAAATTAAGTTCCAATCCACTGAATAATTCAATAAATTATAATCCTAAATTATAATTAATCAATTTAATAGTCAAATATGCATACCATTTTTTAATAAAATACTATATCAAAAATTATTATTATTTTATGTAAATTAAAAATAATCCTGCAAATAAACAGCAAGAATCACCAACAATAAATAAGGTTTGAATTAGTTGGTTGTAAACAAAAATTATAGTTTGGACAATTTGACAGCTCCTGATCATCCTATATTGCCCAAAATTCCCCAAGTAATTCCAAAGAAGTAGAGATAACACCAAATTTGGAAGAAAACCAAAGAAAAAAAAAATGATGGATTCGAAGTTTAACTCATTAAAGATTAATGATGGATTCGAAGTTAACACTAATTTTAACGGTGAAGATGATAATGAGTATATAAAGATAGATTATTCAGCACAACCCATCACTGCAGAAAATTTTGGATGATCCACAAACAAATCTCAGATTGCAGACCTCACAGAATCTGCAATGGAAAAAAAAGAAGTGGGTGTGGCAAACACCCATATATATTAGTGATGAAAACGATGATGGCACCACGAGACATGCATTTACTTGGTGCTTTTATTAGGTATGTCCTAAAATTAACAGTATGCTATAATTATATTAATAGACATTTAAAAAAATTACACTATTGTAAGGCTCAAACCCGAAACCGGGTAATAAATTATCGCTCCGAGAAGTTCAATCTTTTTTTTACTTAGCAATCAATGATTATGAACTCGAACCCTTGACTTGTTTTCATGCAATTTCAATCATAAATTAATAATCTATAATTTAGAAGTTGAGGTTTCAGTGAACTGATAATTGAAGCTACATGCTTTATGATGAGTAACTATGAGCTAGTGTTAATGTGCCAGTGAAATTATAATTTCAAGGCCTTAGATTTTAATAATGGAATTCCCAGAAAAATGAACTGAATTTAACTTATTATTATTTTTAAATATTCTGACTTATAAATATTAATCAGTGGCTAACTCCAACCCTGCACAAAAACTCATTTAGATGTGTCGAGTTGCCAGGGAGCTGCTATTGCCCCCCCTGACACCGAAAAATACTTGGGTTCGGAGCTCCCGCCACGTCACATTTTCGGAACTGTTTGGTATAGGTATAAATGTGCTTGTTATAGAGTTAAAGTGCTTGTTACAGTGTGCATGTTATAGGTGCTTGTTATAAAAATTTCTGTAACAAGCACATTTAAGTTAAAAGTGTTTGTTATACCAAGCTCCGAAAATGTGACGTGGCGGGGAGCTCCGAACCCAAGTATTTTTCCTTGACACCACCCCCCGGGCTCCACTCCCTTCCCCTCCTAATTTCCAATTTTACCCTTTCACTTTTATTTGATTTATTCAATATGTTTTTCTCATTTATTAATTTAACTAATTAATTAATTCTTAATATTTTTTTCTACTTTATTTATTTAATATTTTAGATCTTTTTTATTTTTAAATTTTTAATATTAAATATTTTATTATTAAATTTATACTTTATATCTTTTATTCCTACTTTAATTATTTTATTCCTTTAATTATTTTTCTCTTTATATTTATATTTATATTTATTTCTATTTTACTTGTTATTTATTTTTGTGTTTCTTTTTTATTTATGTAATTTTTTTGGTTCTTTTATTTCTTTATTTAACATTATTTATTTAAATTAGATTTTTTTTTGCAATAATTTTTCATTTGTGGTAAAAGCAATTACATAAGAAAAATATAATAATCAAATTAAATAAAAAAAAGTAATTAACTAAAGAGAGTGATCTAAAGAATATTAAATAAATAAAGTAGAAATAAAGATATTAGAAAAAAATTAATTAATTTAATTTACTGAATAATAAAAACTAGTAATTTAATTTAATCAATAAGAAAATATAATAATCAAATTAAATAAAAATGTCATTAATTAAAAAGAGTGATCTAGAAAATATTAAATAAATAAAGTAGAAACAAATATTAAAAAATAATAATTAAATTTAATATATAAGAAAAAGATATTAATTAAATTTAAAGGGAAGAGGGCAAAATTGTAATTTTAGAGGGGGAGGGGGTGGGGCCCGGGGAGCGGGGGGGGGTGTCGGGGGGCATTAGCAATTTTCTAGTTATATTCAATGTAACGTCAATAGTGCAGTCGATTTTTCGGCGTACTATGCAGTGTTAGGAAATTTTTGCTGGGAAATGGGTATCTCCTTCCAAATGATTTTTGCCAATATCCTCAAAGGAGATATTAGTTGACTTTTATACTTTTGTAGTTTAATGTAATTGGCATTGCCAACTTTCAAAAAAAAAAAAAAGACGATAAAAAAAGCTTATGACATGAAAATCAATAACATAACGACAACAAAGTTTTAGCTAATTCATATGGACTTCCCTTCTCCATTTACCTCTATTTAAACTGATGCTTTCAATAAACATGAGTCTAGATCATGTATATACTGATGATATCTTAAGCTATTTTTGTCTCCCACTCCCTCTATTATCATGACTTGGATCATCTTATATTTAAGTACACATACCTCTAGAAGTCGACAATAGATGTTAAATCACTAGAAGCACCCATCTCTCAACTTATCTCTATTGGTGCTCCTCAAATCCTCTCCCTAATCCAATCATTTCCATGCAATAACAACACTCGCCCATTTGAGCATTGACATCTCCCTCACAGTACTCTTATTAATAATGCCACTTATCAACCAACACTCAATCTCATACGGCATACTTCTCACAACCTTCTAACATTTTTTGTTCAACTTGATCGACATCTATTCATAAACTTCTATTTCACAATCATTTTGGCATCATGCTTTAATTATGTGATTAAAATCCTCCTTACACGGGCTACACTTCTTACGATCGAAAATAGACCCAAAGATTTTCAAGTTCTTACATGACGAGATTATTATCCTACTAACCTCATAGCAAATAACCATTATGAACTATGGAAACTTCAAAATAGCAAAATGTTCATTCATATCTTGAGATCGATTATTCATAGAAGTTTTGGAGAAGCTAATATAAGTCAATGTCATCCACACCTCATCCTTTAACATTCACTAAAAAATTAGAGAAGATTTTGATGCCATATACGGCGATATGAAAACCAACTACATAGAGAAGTAAAAAAATTCAAAAGGGAAAGGCAAGATAAAATAGAAAGCTAGATTGACTACTTACTATTTTTGACAGGCCGTCTTATATTTGCAAGAGCAACGGCAATTTTAGAACCAACATATGCATTGTTCTTCAATAGGGCAATGTCTGCAGCTTGTTCAAGAACAACAAAAAACAAATATATACCAAGAAATTATTAAAGAAAAATTAAAAGCATCGCCATTATAACCTTAAACTAGAGCGTTTCAGGCCAGTCTAATGATGACAAGCACACGAACATGAAAAAGCAAAGGGAGAGAATATCAATAATTTCAGTAGGATACTGGCAGCCAACGATGCTCCTCCTGTTAGCTCATTCACTCTAGAAAGCAAGAAAGGAGTAACAGCGTTCCCTGTTACATTCTTATCCCTAAGACAGAAAGGTTAATGCACCTATAAGTGGAACATATGTACAGTGATCTACATAAAACACCAAAGCAAAATATATATATATAATAGCATGCTGTTTTAGTGCCTTTAAGTTTAAAAGAATGGATATGATCCTCATACGATTATGTTTTTTACATGAATTCACTGGAAGAAAGTTCCTCTAAAGGTTAAAGAGGCACAAAAACCAGGGGAACATGCATCAGTACTGCAAGATAAAGTATGACTATGCATGCAAGATAAGTAAACATTATGAAGAAACAAAGAGTACAAGGGATAGCATCAGAGTGCAGAAAGTGAAGTAAATATGTTCTCACTTAGCTTCTTGTATGGCTCTTTGTATAGCTGATTCTATCATGTATCCGGAAGCTGCATGTTCTTTCGGAATGGGAACAGCGATCAAAATCCCACTTCCAAGGCTTAAATTCATGTTTGCGTCTGCAAAATGATGTAAAGAAGAATAATACGATATTGACACCAAGCATGCTCATAATTGGCAACCGATTTCCTTTTTAATAAAGAAATTCAATGAATTCCACTGACTTATAAGCCTAGCACATTCCTCGGGACTATCCAGACGACAAGGAACCTGCAAAATGGAAGTTCTTGATACCTCTCAAGTTTTTGGGTATTAGCCTAATTATAAATAGAATTCAGCATAACCACTTGAAGTTGAAACTGACATCCCTTGATCTACCTGACAACCGCTGGACTCGCTGAAAAATGCTGGAAACACATTAGTCCCAAAAGCTGCAACTGTCACTCCTTGAGTCTCCTGCAACCCGCAAAATGATTTGCTAGCTCAAGTTCTCAACAGGTAAATCATTTACCTATAGGTAATACAAGATATCACCAAAAAATAACAATCTTTATTGCATCACTATATATGTTGCCTTAATTATTTTTAGTAAAGATACTTGGTAGTAAAAATAACATATACATAAAAATATTAAAGAGAAGAAGATTTGCCATAAAAACTAGTTTAAAAATAAAAACAAAGAAAATTGAGAGAATATATAATTGCCCAACAAGAGCGCAAGAAAACAATCAATAATGGAAAGAATGCAATTTTGGAGGATCTATATAAGAAATTAGACATTAAAGAAAAAGAAAAATACATATGCAGGCTTACCAAGGTAAGAGAAAAAAATTAAAAGTATAACTAAAGTAAAATGCATTAAGGATAGGAATCAGAAACACTTTTCAAAAAAAAGATATTCAATATAGATAAATTATTTTCAAAATCATTTTAATAACTGTTGTGATAATATAATTGATTTAAGTGAATTTAATATTTAAAAAGAAAATAAAAATTGCTTACATCCAATATATCAATAAAACTGAAGTTTATGATGCTTTAAAGAAGATGAAGGGTAAACAAACTAAAGACCATATAATATTTTAATAAATCTTTGAAAATATATGGGAAATGAAAGAGTTTCTTAACTCGTTAGGTTGTTTAATAAAATTTTGAAAACTAAAAAGATGTCAAATCCATGAAGAAAAAAAATATTAGTACCTAATTACAAGAACAAAGCGATATACATAATTGTATCAACTATAAAGAAATGAAATTAATAAGTCATATTTTAAAACAAGAAATGATGATCGAATATATATCATGCTATCATATTAAGCTATCATTGAACTAGTTCAAATTTATGACAAGTAAATTTGCTACGAAAGCTATTCATATTGAGTAGTTTAAAGAAGAAATTTAAGAAGAAAAAAAATTGCATTACTTCAAAAAAAAATTGCATTTAAATTTCATTAATTTAAAATAAATTATGATAAAATACTAAAGAAAGTACTTTTGAGTGTTGGAAAAGAAAATGATTTTTTTTCTTACATTCAAGTTATTAAAAACATGCATAAAGAAGTTATTATTTATATTTAAACATAATAAGATTTGACTAAGGAGTAAGGAGTTCCCTACTACAGTTAAATTACATCTAGACTGAGTAAAAAAAATGGAAGCCGAAAAATTGAACCAAACCCAAATAAAGCAAACTTAAATTTCAGTTAATTGAACCATTAAGTTTGGTTTAGACCTTCATTTTATAGAAACCAATATTTTTAGTTTAGAGCTAAGTTTTTACTATAAAAAATCAATGATTAATTGAAACCATTTACCTAATATATTAACATATTGCGCTAGACTACAAAATATACGGTTAAATTATCATAGTAAATTTGCCAATAGTAATAATGTGAAACCTATTTTTCTCCAATTTGTTCACTCGCATGTTCACACATATAGGAATGCTGTAGTCAGCTATCAACCTATAGGTTTTTTTTTGTGTATTTGAATATTAACATTAAAATTTTTAATTAAGATAATAATTTAGATTGATTAATTTATAAATGTAGCATAAAACATCATATCTTTGACATAAATGATAACATTATTTCATAATTTAGGCGTAACTTTTTATATGGATAGAAAATTTTATTAATATTTTTGAAAATATACATATTTAGCATATTTAGCATAGTTCAAAAATATTTTTATGTTATTAATTTTTATGAATAATTTGTGAAATTTACAACATTGTTATGTGATAAGTTTTAGGATAGCAAAGCTACGGTAAAAAAAATGCTAGTTGCAATAACATATTTAAAAATTCAATTAACTGAATAGCCAATTAACCATTAGATCAGTTTCGATTTAGTTTTTTTATACTGAAAAACTGATGGATTCATTTAGGTTTCATTTTTATATTACAAAGCAGTAAACTGAAAATGTTCACCTCTAATTACACTAAGGTTCAACTTTAAGTTCATAACTCTTTCTTTTGGCTATAGAGATCTTGACTAAGCACATTCAAGAAGATGTACCTTGATGCATGCTTTTTGCAGATGATATTCTTCTTATTGATATATAGCTAAGGTAACTTAGAATTGTAGAGAATACCTTAAAATCTAAGGCTTAAAGGTACATCATGACACATTAGTTTTATCAATAAAAAAAATTAAATATTAAAAATTAACTTGATTCTACATCCTACACAAATTTAAATCTTAAAAAATAACTTTGTTTCACATCATACATATACTTAAATAAAAAAATCAACTTTATTTCACATTCAACACAATTCTAAATAACAAAATATCAATATTTCAGATCATAATATTAAAATAATTTTCTTTCTATTTCTATCTCAAAAAAACTTAAAATATCTCAAAAATATGCTCTAACTAAACAAGGCCTAAAGGTTTTTAACTTAGTAATATTCTAAGAAGCACGAACACGATATTGCACATGAGACACGGGACACGTCAAATTTCAAAAAAAAGGACAAGATTCTTCTTAGACAAGTTGATTAAATAAAGCTATTTATTTACTAAAATTTGAATAAAAATAAAAGAAATCATAAAATTAATTAAACATATGTGATATAAAAATTGCAAAAAATTAAATGTATTTAACAGGATTAATCAAATATAAAAACTGTAATATTCATTCAGGCACTTAGACATACTTATAAAAAGATAAGGGAATTATCATCATTTAAAGAAAAGAAGGAAAACAGAGAAGGTGATAAAAACATAAAGGAAAAAGAAGAAAATAGAGAAGAAGAAAAAACCTAAAAAGAAGAAAATAGAGAAGAAAAAATAGTGAAGAAGAAGAAACTAGAAACCAAAAAAGAAGAAACCAGTGAAGACGAAGTACATTGGCGCATTCCCGCAAAAGGTCGTCCGCAACCCTTCATGCCCTGCAGCTTAATAGTCATCAAGAAAAAATATTAGGGCAAGAAGCATGCCCACAAAAGCCCACTCGTAGCCCACAATTCCTTCGCCCTACAGCTCTTTCACGCGGTGCTCGAGAAAATATTAAGGCACGAACTCTGGAGAAATAAAAAGGATTTGAACCAACTTTTATAAAATCTGAATCAAATTGTGTCCCACAAGTATCCAGAAGTTCTCAAAAGTGTCTACAAGTGTCTAGGTGTATCCTACATTTTTTTTTAAAAAAAATAGGACACGATTTTTGTCATGTCCAACATGTGTCTCATCGTGTCTGTAACACGCCCGTGTCCAACACGTCCAATAATGTCGCGGCAAGTTATTAGAAGTGTCCGTACTTTCTAAGTGATGTTATTAGCAGGATTTAAACATGATAGATAAAGTAAAGAAATGCATTTAGTATGTTGTAAAATAAAAAAACTTTACTTAAACTTAAAGGTAAAATTTTATAGAATAGTTGTTAGACCAGCAATGTTATATGATGCTGAATGCTAGCCTACAAAGCATAAACATATAAATAAAATAAATATCACAGAGATAAAAATACTAAAATGAATGAGTGGGTATAGACAAGACATAATAAGAAATGAGTTCATCATAAGAAAATTGGAATAGCCTCAATTAAAAATAAGCTCGAAAAAGTCGGCTTAAATAATTTGAATATAAAAGTTATAAGCTAATAAAAGCTCTAGTAAGAAAAATTGGGTTATTGGATCTTGCCCATCTAGAAAAAAAAGGAAGATAAAAAAAAGAAACTATAAAAAAATAATCTTGAAGATAAATAAAAAGTTACTATTTAATAGAGTGCAATCAAAACAGAAAATTCATATAGCAAACCGCACTTAGTGGGATAAAAGTTTTCTTCTGATGTATTAAAAATTTGCTTCTGATGTATTAAAAATTTGCTTCCGATGCAAGAAGAAAAATAAGGTTTTCTATAGGACAGTTGATGTGGGATAAGGCCATGGTATCCACACCAACAGTTGTACGATACAAGGATTATGGCAAAATAATTGTGTTCTTAGTGGATAAACAAAACAAAGAATCAGTTAACAAATTATAGCATCAACTACTTGACTATTATTATGTAATTCGATGTCAGATATGTAGTTATATTTTATAGTTGAAGGAAAGGGGAGGAGTAACGCCTACATGCTTCCAGTGTACTATCATGCTCATTACGGTAAACAAAGAACATCTTCAGATTATATTGAAAGTTAATACCATTGACAAACTATACCTTGGCAAACATGGATGACCAGAGATGACTAATAAACTGGTATTTGCAAAGTTGACAGTTTTTAAAAGCATAAAGCTCAATACTTGTACAAAAAGTATTATATCACAGCTCAGGATTATGGCATCAACAAGATATAAGCGGACATCATTAAACAGAAAAAACTTGAAAAAAAAACCTAAATGACTGGCAACTATTAGATTTTAATCAATAGGCAACAAGGAAGAAGAGTATGTACCAGATATTCAAGTGTCTTCGGAATGTCTAGAATTGACTTCACACCAGCAGAAATTACTGTCACTGGAGTCCTTCCAAGTTCTGTGAGATCAGATGATATATCCAGTGCTACACAACGAAACAATAATAATAATGAGTGACCAAAGAGCTGTTCACAAAATATCATCAAGAAAAAGGTAAATAAACTAACAAAAAGAACAATGACAACAAAGACTATTGTCCTAACCTATTTGAGGACAGCCACATGGATCTCTTATCCATTCTAAGTCTAATTAAATCAACGCACTCAATGAATGCGAGTCAAGATCATGTGTAATAACCATATCCCAATATATTTTTCATTTTCACAACCTTTCTTTAATGACACCCACTATTGGCCAAGTATGAAAATTGCCACTTAACATCCCATCACTCAATCCCATATAGGATAGTAAATCAAACAAAATCCTAAAAACTTTTCCACCCAACTTTACAAGCCCCTTATCAAAAAAAATTCATACAATACTCCTCCATTTTTAATCATTATGTCTTGATTCACTGATTAGCATCCTCCCTACTCATTTATTTTGGGTAAAAGACCCGAGATATTTGAAGTTCTCACATAATTTCTCACAGTATTTTTAGTTGCAAATCATTTTCCCCCATGCAACCTTGCTATAACTTATGTGTCCATTTAAATTCCCTTCAATGAAAACTCCACCATCATTATATATCAATATCACATAAAGTAGACACTTAATGCTCTCTCATAACTCACTTGTCAAGCATAAGCACAATAACAAGATCTACTACAGAGTACCAATTTCTCCAGCCCAACCATTCAACCTCCACCATAATGCATTTTGGATCTTATCCACAATGAAGTCAGCTTTATTCTATTCTTCTCTAAACCTATGTACCACAATTAGTATCCTGATTTTCTAATTTCTCTTACATTTTCACTAGCTCATTTTATTTCTTGATCGCAAATACATTACTTCTCTTTCATAGTGTCTACCAACTCCATCATCTTCTCTGTTAAAGAGCCACTAGTCCTTCCAAGTATAATTTTATACTCATGAATCCAATCGTCCATTAAAGTGTAGGGATCCTTGACTATTTAACACAAATCTAAGTTTTGGTATGTCAAATCGCTTATGGGAGACACCCTTATCATTGTCCATTTAATGCTACACCATGCAACACCATGCAACACCATGCAAGTATGGAACACCCCAGTGAGTATCATAAGATGTGGGATAAGTGTTACACTATCAACCTACAACATTCCTGCTATCTCAGAGCTTAGGGCCGGCTATGCAAAAAATAAAGAATAAAGCTTAGCGTAGACATAATCCTAAATAAACAAATAATACTGAATATTAGTCAAAAGGAAATTATAAAGGCCAACGGAGGATCCTCCTTAAAAGGGGAATATACTATATGTTGCAAACTTTTTTATCTTCCTCCACAAGTATAACATTAACATGAAAAAAATGTTGAAAAGAAAAAAATGTTGGCATGTCCTTTAACTGTACATTCAAAACGCTTTCAACAACATATATATATCAACTAGGGGAAAAAATCTCCAAGAAAAATACATAAGAATCCCATGGCATTAGAACTGACGTTACAAGCATTCTTACTTTGTTCCGCATGTCTATGCACACCACCAATGCCACCAGTGACAAATATGGGTATGCCAACCTGCAGTTCATAACAGATTCATGCAAAAAATGAATACCCAATGGTTTGTCTTATGGTAATTGCCAATAAATTTATTTCCATACAGCTACCAGTATTTCATGATTGGATTAATGGGAAAAATATGAAGTGCTGCTTTCTAAGAAAATCATTAAACCTTGTTTAATTGTAAAGTTAAAGTCGTATCACTTTTGGGGAAAAAAAAACCACTTTCAGTAAACTTGTTTAAATTTAAATAAGTTCTTTTCCCAAAAGGAAACATGGAATTATGTCAAATCCCACCAAAACTTCCCAAAACGGAGACATTTGAGTTTAACCTTAAACAGGATTAAAGTTTAGCTGGAAAAAGCACCTTAGAAGCAAAAAACATGGTGGCAGAGACAGTCGTTGCACCATTTCCTCGAGCTGCAACCTGCCATACAGAGTAATCAAGCTATCCTTCTTGAATTTACAAAATGCTATATTCCTATAGAGTGAAGCAAGAACGCTGCTAGTAGAATCAACACTTGCTATCAACTTACAATGCAGTACTTTTAGCAGCAAAAACATGGTTAGAAACAGCTTCAAGTAAGAAAACAATAATGAAACCAAGTTATTTGTCTACACATCCATAAGTTTGAACCATGTAAAACATCTGTGTAACTGATTGACATAAAAGCTTAAGCTTGTAGGTTTTGATTCCAAATAATTTTGTATTCTTGCACGCCCCTTATTTGTAAGCATATATGGCTTAGCAACTTGGAATCAATATAACATGTTCCTTTTTTACATTACAGTAGAAATAATTGGAGAAAACAAAGGCTCAAATTTAAGACCTCCGGCTCTAACAACATATCAAAATCCTTGGTAACCAACTGACATAAAAGCTTAAGGTTGTAGGTTTTGAGTAAAGAATAATTTCATATTGTTACAAAACATAGATAAAATGCACATGCATCACATTTAAGGAAAGAAAGACCACAGAAATGACTCACAACATGTGAAATATCTCTTCGAGCTATCTTTTGAGCATTTGATCCAAGCTTTGCAAGCCTCTCTAGTTGTTCATCATTCAAACCTTCAATTGACGGGAAACAAGTAAGTTTGTCCCCCAAGTTTACTTTTTGAAAAAAATGTAAATATAACAAAAAAATAAGGCTATAAATAAAAACAATAAATATATTCAATAAATTATCTAAATTCAACGACAAAATATGCTAAATGCATAGCTAGTAGATTATCAAGTTGACACTTTGCAAATATCATGATCAGCATCACCACCTCCAATTTTAGTTCTGTTAAAAGGGAAAGAATGCCCTCCTCCCTCCCTCCCTCCCTCCCTCCCTCTCTCTCAAGTCGCTTGCTCATGCATCAAAGGAAGAAGAGAACGAAGAGAAACAAAGAGAGGAGAACTAAAGAAAGAAGAAAAGAAGACAAAAGTGTTCTCTCAAGAATCCAAGATAACCTTCTTGATCAACCCAACATTTCACATATACTCAATTTCTCTCACATAAATCCATTTAGGGTGATCCATACAATTCTAACACTTCAAAGATCAATCTTACATAATTTCTACTAAAACTAAAAGGGGCAATTACCTACACACCACAAAAGCTTAAATATTAAAAATAAAATTTGCATCAGCCTTTCAAGCTTCACGGTGCAGAATGCCAAAATCGGATCTTAGCCGTGATCTGGGGTGTCCCAATTACATCAAGCACCAGAATACACAATCCTCAATTAAACTCCTCAGAACCTATCTCCACCTTTATGCTTGAGATTGGGAATTTCTAGAAATCATCAAGTATCCTTTTGAGGATCAGAAATATTGTTCTGAAATAAATACGGAACCACATGAATGTGCAACATAGCCAGAACATCATAACATAAAGAATATTCTTTACACTAGCATAGCAACAGCTAGTTTTCCTTCGCATTGCAAGACGAAAACATCTCAAGGCATACACATTGGATATTGTGATAAAAATAAATATAACTTGGTTATACAAATGTCCGCACACAAACAAGATAGTTTAACTAAACATACCAATGTATGGAACGCCATCGAGTATTGCAATTGTTGCAGGAGTAGCCCCATTCTGCCTCAAAACAGCCTCTAAAGCTTTAGCAGTCTGAAGATTCTGCGGAAAGGGCATGCCTAACAAAAATATTGGTCAAAAGTAAAAACCACAAAATGCACACTATACACTTATACAAAGAAGCAATCTAGATCAATTAAAAGGAAGCAATCAGCCTATGAGCTCTAATTCACAAACATCAGAGTAGAGGGTGTCGAAAGTTAAATAACCATATGAGATATGTGGATAGTATTTGTGACTACTTTAGTTAATGCACTAGCAAGCAGACTTTTTATGGGAAAGAAAATTAGTTGTACAATATGTACCATATAGTTTAGCATAGACAATTTCAGTATGAGAACAAGAACTAGCTTGCACATAAAATTACAATGAAGAAGACACAAAGCAAAGAAACAAACATTTTTGAAATAATACCAAAACAAGAAGTTCCAAATGATTTTGGATAAACAGATCATGCATTAGACAAAGCTGGTCTTTTCATTAGGAAAAGGAACAATTATTCAAAATAAATACATAGTAGTTACAATAAATTTGTGAACTTAGCAAAACGAATTACAGATTTAACTTTAACTGTGAACTGCACTCAAAATACACATGATATACACACATACTTACCATGAGAAATAACTGTAGATTCTAGAGCAACAACCGGATCACCATTTTTGAGTGCATTATATACGTTTGGGGCCACTCGCAGATCTCCTGCAAATTCCTTTCCATCCTAAACAACATGACGAGGTATGAAAAAACAGTCAACATTTTAGAGAAAGAAAAGCTATATTGAAGCTTCTTGTTTACTTTTTCAATCAATTTTTTTTTCTTGCAATGAAGCAATTTAATAATACATGAACCACATAAAAGAACAGTAGAAAAGAGTCTGAACCTGGAGCGAGATTCTACCCATTATTCTACCAGCTTTTGCAGCTTCCACTTTTCGAGGCTGAAACTAAAAGAATCCTTATAAATAACTTCATATATGACTAAATCTTTTCTTGTTTCAAGAAGATATCTCTGAAATAAGAACAAGGCACAAGATAATCTGAGGGATAGAAATCCTGACTACAGAGCGTAGATAGAGACTGAGAAAGCCAAAAAGAATTAACCTACGAGAAGCGGAGTGCAAACGGAGATCAATCAAGGGAGGAGTTAAGATTTGATCAAAAAATGGAAGAGTGGAGATGGAGGCAAATCAAAGAACTAGTATGATTATTATGGGTTTAGGAATACCTTCACTTGTCTCAATTCTCAGAAAAGAAATACAAGCCCACTTGGATTGGAGTAGGGTAAATTAACCAAAGGTATATTACCCCAATCAGTACATTAACCCAGCCAAGTTAAGGGATTTAATCTTCAATTTGTTTGGCTGCTAACCTTATTAAGAAAATCTATGAAAACCTAAGTATTAGTCTATAATAGAAAAATACAAACTTCAAATAAAACATAACAAAATATAATTAGAGAAAAAATATCATCACTATTTATGATATCAATTTCATCACTACACGAAAAATTGCATTTACAAAAAAATATCATCATGCCTAGGTAATCCTTCGCAATAAGATTTAATTAAACAAGATCACTACCGCAAAATATCTTAAATTACTGAGATTTAATTAAACAAGATCACTACCGCAAAATATCTTAAATTACTGAGCACGAATAAAAAAAAGAAAAGTTCGATAAACAAATAGTCGAACAATTTACAATAAAGCCATAAAAAAGCCCAACTTATATCTAACCAAGCACATGCTTCTTCATTTAGATTTAAGCGGTGCATAGAGGCCAAGTAAATAGAAAGTTGTAAAGTTTAAAGTAGTCATAGTTCCAATACATACCATCCAGATACTTTTAAGAATACCTGCCTTTTATTACAACATGTAAAAATAAACATGTTACAGGCAAAGTTTGATAACCAAAGTCTGCTCGTAACATAAAATGATGAGAATCCAAAGTTTGATAACCAAACATGCTATGACAAATAAAGAAATTCATAGATTAAAAAATAAAGACAAAACAAAATGGGCTCGATGAAAAAGATACCATAAGATTCATGTACAAAAGCAAATGTTTCATTCTTTGTATAAATCAAATACTTCTACTCGGCAAAAATGCCTCAATCCTGTATAAATCAAATACCCTTGAATCGACAAAAATCATAGCATTCATTCATATTTGTTAACCCTCTACCATGATGCCAATAATAACAACTTTGCAAAATGAAATAAGGGTACAAAAATTAATATTTTAGTGCATCAAAGAACATCATTATTGCCCACACATAATAAAAGAATAATTAAAGCATTTATATAGTTCCAATACAGCACAATTTGAAGGTAAGCATACTACAGGAATACCTATCTCATGAAAGGATGAGAATTTAAAGCCATTAACCAAAAACTAATATTACATTTACTTCAATGAAATGAAATAAAATTGGAATGAAATTGTCATTCTATAGGAATAGAATTATCATTCCGAGAAGAATGGAAGGACAATTTTTTATTTACTTTGATAGAATAAAGTATGGGAATACGAAGTGAATAGAAAAGAAAATACTAAAGTACTCATTAATATAACTTAATAAAATTTTATATTATTTATCATTATTAAATTTGATTTTGTATAAATAAATGAATGTAATTTATATAACTATATATGTACAAGCAGTATATATATATATAGAGAATGCGAACATATATATGCATATGTCTACGTACGCGTATGTCTGTATGTGTGTAAATAAGGGTAATTTTAAAATAATATTTTTAGCTTGCAGCGAATAGTTCATAAATAGCTATTCCTTGGTAGGGGGAAGGAATGACTATTCCATAAAATGCGGAATAGAGATTCCTGTAGAATAACTATTCTATTAAAGTAAATATTGGAATAGCTATTTCATAAGAAATAAGGGTGGAATGTAATAGTCATTCTATCTAAGTAAACACGCTTTAAGAAATGAAGAAAAAGAAGACCACCAGCATAAACACTTGAACCTCTATAGGTTTCTTTGAGGGCTTTCTGATCAAATGTTTTAATCTCAAAATTAGTAAAATGTATCAACAATTTATGTATAAACCTATCTCAAAAGTTAGTATAATTAACCCAGGGAAGAGACGGGATCAGGGGAGCGCTGCGTGGTAGCGGCGGCCGCAGGGTTAATTAACCTAGGGCGGATCACTTACTTTGATTGACAGTGGATTGAGGTTCAAAATAGGATTAGATTTATTTTAAATTCTTTTTATATTTTATTATTAGAAGTTCAAACAATTGAGTTAGTTTAGCAGAAGTATTGATTAATATATTTAGAAAAATTATACTTTTGAAATCGATTTCAAATGCTATGAGACATTGTAGATTGACGATTTAATTAATCCTTGATGATTTGAAGTTTAAAACTTATGCTAAATAGGTTTATTGATAGATGAT
Source organism: Apostasia shenzhenica (assembly GCA_002786265.1). NCBI lineage: Eukaryota > Viridiplantae > Streptophyta > Magnoliopsida > Asparagales > Orchidaceae > Apostasia > Apostasia shenzhenica. Next base: position 23,340 of record KZ451906.1, read on the forward strand.
TTGATTCGAAAAGTTATGATATTTTGATAATCATAGAGTAATAAACATATTAAATTTGAGATTGATCATTATTAAATTTAATTAACTTTAATATGAAGCTCAGATGTGGATTATAGTTATATTATTAGCTCTAATCATACACTCATTAAACTTTGATTGAGATCTCACAAATTATATATGAAGAATTAATAATCTTTATTAATTTAGATTAAAATAACTTTGAAGATATCATGATTATTTTTATTGGTGATTGTTGGATTACTATATAAATTTGATTCAAATAGGAGAGATGATTTAAAATTAAATAATCGAGGCTATGAGGTACAATGTAGATTGTGAAAGTTTAATAATGTATAGTGCATATAAATTATTATAAATTAATTGCTGACTCTGTTTGTTTCTTCAATGATAAGATAAATATGTTATACAATAATATGTTTCTTAATTTTGAAATGTTTAAAAACTAGAGTATCGAGGAAGATGATCATCATTGTCCAGATATAAACAAGACAAAATATTTTTCAAGAGAATAAAAAGCAAACTATGCAGCAGGATCAACAAAACATCCTCATTGCCCGTACTAAATCAAGGCAAATTGGTTATTTAGTGATCAATAATTTAAATAATACATTAGTGTAGTACGTGCATTCATAGGTTAGTGAAGCATTAGATCATGTAAATTATTATTTAAGTAAAGAATTAAAGTGTGATAAATAGGAACATAAAAATGTAGGAATGCGTCCAATTTGAAATGAAAGTTGCAAATAAAACTCTTGGACCCTCTGATTTTTATCAAAAACTCATTGATTAATCATCTATGACTCAAGGTAGTATAAAAATAGAAAAAATGCTCCATAACAGAAGATCGGCTAAGGTAAAAATGCACTTAATACAGCAACCCAAAACTTTTGGACTCTCTGATTTCTATCAAAAACTCACTAATTAATCATCTATAACCCAAGGTAGTATAAAAATAGAAAAAAATTTCCATAATAGAAAATCAACTAAGGTAAAAATGCACTTGATCCTATCAGTGAAGTTAGGATGAAGGGAGTAGGAGGATAAGCAATAGTTCGCTGCAATAAGAAGAAGATGAAAACAAAATAAGCATAGTAGTGAAGATTGATAGAGAGAAAGTGGGTGAATGTTACCAGTGCAAGATGATTGGAACAACTAACTACCGACTTCATGCGCAGGAGGCGGGGGCGGCATGGTTAATTAAGCTAGGGCGGATCACTTACTTTGATTGACAGTGGATTGAGGTTCCAAATAGGATTAGATTTAGGGCAAATTTCACCCAGGTCCCTGAGTTTAGGGGTTAATATCACACAGGTCCACGTTTTTAAAATCTATCATTCGGGTCCCTAAGTTTTCAAAAAATATCATCTGGGTCCTTTTTAATTTTTTTATTATTAAAAAATATACAAAATTACCATTATACCCTTGCCCTCCCTCTCTCCTTCAGATCCGGCAGTCCG